>PVKA01003989.1:0-42128 GCA_004027165.1 Ctenomys sociabilis | reverse complement strand
CTGCCCGGAGTTCGACGTCCCGCCCCTGCCCAGTGCAGACCCACAGGCAGTAGCTGCCGCATACATAAATCCTCCTGAGAGATCTGTGTCTCATCCTGAATGAACCTCAAGTCCCTGGCTGTCCCTCCTTGGGTTCCCTCCAGCGTGCTCGCCTACATCTCCTTGGCCCGGTCCAGCACTGGGGTGGGGAACTTCCCAGGGTGGGCGGTGGACGGAAGGGGCTGGGTTCTGGTGGCGTCCAAGTCCCTCTGCCCTCGACGAGCAGCGGCGGCCAGGCGGAGGGGCTGGCGGCGAGGGGGACGACCCGAGCGGCCACGGGGCGTGCGTGTCGCCCTCGCCTTCCGCCGCAAAGCCGAGGTCCCCGGGAGATCAGCTGGGCCCGGCGCCCCGCAGAGGCCCCGAGACGCACGGTCTGAGCCGCCCGTCCGGCCCCGCCGCCCCGGCCCTCCCTGCCCCCCAAGTCCCAAGGCCCGCGGCGCGGCGTGGGGGAGTCTTTGTGCCCTGGCCGATTGTTGGGACTTCTTCCCAGGACAGCCTCCCCCACCCCTTTCCTCTGGAAAGCCTTGCGGTTTCCCTAGAAGAGAGGAAGAGGTTGAGGAAGGTGGAGGAGGAGGCTTCTCTTCTGCAAACTTTCTAGTCCCGAGACTCTAAAATCCCTGAGTCCGGACGTTGGGAAAAGTTTGGAATCTCGAGAAACGAGCGAGCTGCGCATTCCTTCGACCTCTTCCCTCCCACCTGGTCCCCAGGCCCGGTCACCGCCCCCGGCTCGGCTGGGACTCGGGGCTCGGGACCCAGGCGCCGGGCTCTGCAGGGTTAAGCGCAGGAATGTGGCGGCTAGGAATGTGCATGCAGATGAGGCGCGCGCCGCGTGGGGCGGGGCCATGCAAATGACATGCAAACGAGGAGACCGGGGCCGCCGGGGCCGCCGCTTCGAGGAGCCTCACGGAGCCGAGCCCAGACGGCGTCGGCTCGCGCAGCCTGGGCGCTGCGACCCTCGGCGGCCACTGCGGGACGGGGACGAGGAGGAGGAGGAGGAAGAGGCGGAGGCAGCGCGGCGGCGAGGAGGAGGGGGGGTTCGCTCGCCTGCTCCGACGCAGACATGGTGGACTGACTCCCGGCGGGGCCGAGAGCAGGGCTTCCGGAGGCGCCCCCCGCGAGTGGCCCCGCCGCGCCCAGAAGCCCCTCGCCGGCGTCCGCGTCGGGGCGGCGGCCGGGCCGGGCGGTCGCGTTCCCGCCGCGTCCCGCGCCCGGAGCCTATGGAGGCGAAGCTCGCCGGCGAGGCCGCCGACCATGCCTAGGAGGGCCGGGAGCGGGCAGCTGCCGCTACCCCGGGGCTGGGAGGAGGCCAGAGACTACGACGGCAAGGTCTTCTACATTGACCACAACACCCGGAGGACCAGCTGGATCGACCCGCGGGACAGGTGGGCGGCCGGGCCGCGGGTGGGCGCGGGCCGGCTCGCACGGACGTGCGGCGGCGGCTGTTGTCCCGGAGACCTGGCCGAGCGGCGGCGTTGGGGGCGTGGGGCGTCGCCGGCCCGGCGCCTGCGGGGTCCTGAGAGGGCGCGGAGCTGCCCGCCTAGGCCGAGCTGCGGCTGCCCACCGGCCCGGCGCCCTGGAGGGCTCTGCCGGTCGCTCCCTCCAGGGCCACTTTGCCCACCGCGTTCCTGACGCCCCTCGGGGACCTTTCAGACCCGCCCAGCCGGGAGGGATGGGCGGGATTGGTGTCGCGGGCCGGCACTCCTCCGGGAGCGACCCGGATAGGGCCACTTAGCTGTGTCCCTAGCTCGCCTCCTCTTAAATTGAACCAATTTGAGGCAGCGGGGACCCTCTGCCTCTAAGAGCCAGGAACGGGCAGGCGCCCCTCGGGGCCTAAGTGCAAGGTGAGGAGTTACTCGTCCAAGCCACTTGTGGCATCTCTGGGCATCCTTGGTTCACAAATCTTTTGACTGCAAAGTTTTGATTGTGTGCACCCCCAGCCAGGCCAGGCATCCTGAAAGTGGAGAGGGACGGGGATCCCGTTTCTGTCTGTGCCTGGGGACTGGTTGTAAATTGGCCATGCCCTCGTATTTTAGAAGCACTTGTATTTGAAGTTTTACCTCACTGAAAAACTTGAAAGTACTCTCATATCTTGAACAGGCAGATTCTGCTTTGAAGTAAGGAATTGTGAAGTGAACATTGGAAGTAAACTTTGCTATTTAAAAGAACTCTCACTTGAGCTTAGCCTGATTTTGTTTATCTCTCAATGCACATGTTTTATTCCTGCCCAGAGATGAAAAGGAGAAGCCTAACAATCATCTGAGAAGTCCTGGAGCTGAAGTTTAGCTCAGCGTTCTCAAACGGTGCTCCTCTATCCCATTTTTTTTTTTTTTTTTTACTGTTAAAAGGAACATTCTTTAGCATTATTATAAGAATAATAGAAGATATTCATAACTGTACATTTAATTAATATATCATTAGGGATCACTCCATCATATGGAATTTTATCACTGCTTTCCAACTTTTATGGAATGTAGCCTTAGGGGTTTATGGCTTTCACTATTAAACATTCCATCTTTTCCCAATTTGAAGCTGAAATAATTTTCTACTTTATAGTCTCAGTTACTTTTGTCATAATATTGTTTTTTGGAAGATATTAAAAAGCAATTATGAGAGTCATAAAAGACATTATAAATTTATGGAACAATCCTTGTTAAATTATCCATGAAGGTATCAGTTTAGGTTTCCCTCTGAAAACGAGAAAAGGCAACTGTGCCAGCTCCTATCTTGCACAGCGTGGCTGCCTGTTGCTGGCTTGGTGAAAGTTAGGACCAGCATCACACCTTCACAGTCTCTCCAAACATAATAGTTGTCATAAACTTCACACTCTAAGCCAGTTATATTACTTGTGCTATTGCACTTTGAAACCACTTAACAGATAGTAAATGTCAGTGCTGATGCTGTGTGCCTAGCAGTGGCTTTTAAGGCACCTGTATAAATACTTAACTTTACAATTGTCTTTCTGCTTTTGTAGAGTTGAAGCTTATTGAAATTGTAATAAATTCTTGAAATATTATACATTTTAGGATCTCTTCTACTTTTTCCTACAAATTTTATTGTATTATATCGTTTGTGTTTATCAAAAAGGATTGCAAGACTATGTCATGCTGAGGTAAGTCAAGAAGCTGAAGTAAACAAAGCTGTATGACTTGGCTTATGCATAATGCTTCTTAGACAAGCGAGCATACCTTTTATTTTAAACTTTTTAAGGATCCACAATTATTATGATTCTTATTTTTAGGAAACTGACTAACTAGTTCATTTGATAGGAACAAAAACTTCATGAACATGGCTTGTTATTATGCACTTTTCCTTTTAGTTGTTAGATCAGTAAGTACTTGGAGATACAAATTTGAATGATTATTAAAACTTGCATTTGGATATCAGTATGGGAATTCTAAAAGATAATCTGTGAGATCAGTTAACCTGATACACTCAGTTTAAATTTGGTTATATTTTCTTTTGGGATAATTAAATGACAGTAAGTCTTTGTAAATAGGGTGAGAGCAGGTTGAAGAGGATATTTGGAGCAACTATTAATTTGTCAATTTTGTTACACACTTAGCAAACAGAGATGTTACACAGGCTTGTGGGAGTGTGGATTGTTCTACAGGATCAAATTACAAATACTGAAAGGAAAACGACTTGATATACTGTGGGTCTGCAGTACTTCTGAACTTTTAAAGGCATTTAATTAAAATAACCAGAATAATTTACCTAGTTCTTATTGTTATTTTACTTTGTTAAGAAAAAGAACTTTGTGTTCTTGATAGATTCTCAGAATTTGTGTTTCTGATTCTGTAAATATGCTGATTTAGTGGGAAGAGGCTGGGAGATTTATGAGAACATAATTTCATTCAGTAAGTAGTCACACTAGGAAAGGAAGCTTTATTTAAAATACTTCCATGCCTTTACAGGTAAATGATATAATGCAAACCTTGCTGGCATGTGATTAATGGTTCTATTGCTGTACCACTTATTGACAGTAAATTTATTTATCTTTTAAAATTAATTTTATTGAGAAAGAAACAGCAGTGGTATTCATTTATTTGTACGTATTTCTTGATGCTGGGAATTGAACTCAGGGCCTTGCACTTGCCAGACAGGTGCTATACTACTTAGCTATATCTTAAACTTTTATTTTTGAACTCTAACATAAGGTTACTACCACTCTCAGATAAGGATGCTTTCAGTCCCCAAATTAAAAACCAGATACACAATAGTAGATGACTTGTTGACCATTCAGTTTAGGAACTTAGTGATAGTTCAGGTAACCCCTGAGTATCGTAGATAATAGGAAAACCAACTTACTTAGTGTGTATTGTGAGATGCAAATGTCCTAAGCTCTTTAACTGGGATCTCATTTTATTCTGTATAGTCCTCTGAGTAGGTGCTGTTATCTTCCAGTTATGGATGAAGAAATTGCATCATGGAGAAGCTACCATTTCCATTAAATGTAGAACTAGGATTTGTAGCCAGAGAGTCTGACTCTAGAAACTCATGTCCTTAATTATGACTGTAGACTATCTCCATACCTAGGCATGCTTATGGGTTCTTAGATAGAACTCAGGGAAAGTAGAACTCCTTTGCTTGGTGTAGAGTTTTTTAATTAGCTGATTAATTCAGCTAATCCTGGACAAATGTCTCTGTCCCTGATTCCAGGGCTCTAGAGAAGGTCCACTCCCCAGGAGTGTTATTTTGTAGGTTTGCTTTCCCTTTCTCCAGCTGGTGTTTATGGTGGGCTGTGTATCATAGCCAAATGGGCTGGTACTTTCAAAAATACTATATTTTACATAAAAGAAAAAGGTGGAATAGTTGTCTTTGGAGTAGGAAGCTCCTGTTGGAAGGCCTCCAAGACAAGTGTGAGTGGTTTTAGAAACTCGCAGTAGAATTTTGTTCTTTGTCCCTGGGTTGAATGTTGCACAGAGATATAATTTTATATGGTTGAATTTAAAAGATCTGTATCACCCAAAGTGATTTTAGTGATTAGTAAAAACGTACTAATACACTCTAATCTATGCTTATAGTTAAAGTCAAACCTTGAGCATTTTGTACTTTCTAATTGAAAAGAAAGAATCTTGCAGTGAGGAGGATAAGAGTGAGGAGGAAGCAGGCACCAGCTGAGTGTATCAGTGATATCAGACTTTACTTTTGGCTTTCCACACCCTGTTGGTGGCACATGACTAGGATCTGAGGTACTCTATTGTCTTTCTTTCAAAATAAGTAATTTCGTCAACCCATTGTTAATGTGTAAACTCCTCAAGAGTCTTAATTGCTTATTACTGCATTTTGTATCTTTTATGTGTGGTAGATATTAGGTCAGTTAATGAAGACAGTTTGTTAAATTAACAAAAGAGTGTTAATTTAGCTATTCTCTTATTCCAGTTTTTTAATAGGCTTTCAAAAAAGTAGCCATTGCTACCAACAACCAGAAACAATCAATTTTCCAGTTGAATTAAAAATAATGAGAGAATTGAACTGCTATAGTAAATATATGGATTACTTACAAGAGCAAAGAAAACAAAATCAGGCCTGATAGTCTTAATCACAACTGTCATGTTCATATATTACTGGAAATTGTTTGTGTACAGCAGGCTGAGAGTCTGGGTGCCAAGTGAATACCGAGAATTACTTGAGTGATTATGGTACTTGAAGTGTGGAAAGGTTGTTAAAAAGAGGTTTTAGAAAGTCACTCAAGGAAGTGCTAATTTAAACTGTGATGTCTTCCAAAAATTCTCAAATATTTCTTGTTTTCAACACAGTTTGCTCAAATGCTTGCTTGAATAAGTGTAAATATGTGAACAACAATGATTTCTTCAGTGACTATAGTTTGTAGTCCATAGTTTGTAATTTAATTTTATTGTAAGACTCAGTATAATAATTGGCTTTTAAAAGAGGACCATGATTACAAAACATGTATTATATGTTTTGAGCTGCAAATTACTAACTTGTCAGCTACAGTCAGCCATTGGAACATGTGGCCCACCAGCAAACCACATTTAAATTTAATGAGAGGCATGCCTGGTGTGTTGGGCAAAGTGTGGAAGCTGTCTGCAGGCCTTGGGCCCTCTACTACCCTATAAATGGCACTTGTTTAGTTGCTTTGAGTAAATTTCTGCAGGAAAATGAGGCTATCTCTGTAGAGGAGCATGCAGGACTTCGTCTTACTGATGTGTGAGTTCCTACACTAGTAGGAAACAGTGTGAGCCTTAATAAGCTGTAAATTCCTTGCAGTGGGGTCTGATACTTGCTGGTCCTATGAATTTCATTGAAATTAGTTGAACTGACCACTTGTTAGAATTTTGAATTACTTTCTTCATTTCTGTTATGGGAGAAATTACCACAGAAGTACTTTAGCCAGAAAGAGATTTTTTTTAGTGGTATGTGGGTTGTAGGCTAAAATGTAATATAAATTTCACAATTTTAACCACTTAACATGTATAATTTAGTGATTTTTAGTATACTCAGTATTGTAAAATTGTAACTGCTATACAATTCCTGAGTAATCCTGCTGCCTAAATAAACCCTGTACTCATTACAGACTCACTTCCTGTTCTCCTCCCACTCCTAAAACCTTTCACAGCCACCGATTTACCTTTTGTGTTTGGATTTACCTGTCATGGATATTTTATATAAATGGAATAATACTGTGTGTGTCCCATTGCTCTGGCTTCTTTCACTCCTGTTAAGGATCCTTCATGTTGTCCGTTTATTGATACTTCATTCTTTATGGTTGAATACTGTTCCACTATATGGGCTTCAGTCATAATCATTCATCACCTGATGGACATTTGTTTTTTTCTTATTTGGCCTTTATGAATAATGCTGCCAGAAATATGCCTTTTTAACTTTTGTATAATACAATTTCAGTTTTCTTTGATAAGTACCTAGGAGTGGAATTGTGGCAAGTCTGTATTTAGCTCTTTTTAGGAACTATGAAAGTATGGTACTTTACATTCTCACCAGCGATGTTGAGTGTTCCAGTGTCTCCACATCCTCATTAACACTTCTTTTTGTCTCTTAGAGCTCTTCTGCTGGATTTGAGGTGGTATCTTACTGTGGTTTTTATTTATGTTTTTCTCTTAAGAATATTTTGATAGGCTTAATTTAGCCCAAGCCTTCTTGCTTTATTCCAGCCTTGTAAAACCGTTGCCCCTTTTTGTGCATAGTGATTTCACTCTTATTTGATCAAGAAAAAAGTTAGTAAGAGAACTTAGAAGTTTTTGATCTTACATAGATCTCCCTTTCTCCTATACCTGCCTTGAATGATTTTAACAGTGACATTGTAAATATAAATTAGTAGTTTTTATTGTGTTAACCAGCTAAATACCTTGGGCTGTGTAAGATACAAAGATAGATAAAATTTGGTCCAGCTCAGCTTGTTTGCTATTTAGTTTGCATAATCACCATTTAAAAAATAAAAGAAAAATTGAGTATTGTTTATCTCAGTATCTCTTAAATTCAACTTAATAAGTAATTTATGAGAAGAATTACAATTAAAACAGCATTAAAATACATACTAGTTTTGTCTTCATCTCTAATGTGATACTATTAACGGCTTATTTGTATGAGTTAGATAATCATACTGTGGAGTTATACATACAGCAGCTTATTCAAAATGATTTAAAAGCTATTTCTTTTAGATAACTATATTTACTAAGACTGAAGCTCATTTTTATTAATTGTATTACAAACAAAACAAAACAGTTGGAAGAAACCTGACAAACACTGCCTCAGCCAGGCAATCAAGGTAAACAACAGCAGTGAGTGATAGATAAGTCAATTTGATGTACTCCTGATATAATGTGATGACAATGGAATTTTATACCTTTGTAGCACTTCTTTTCCAATCCATAATAACCTCAGTTTATTTATTTTAGCTTTTTATTTATTTATTTTTTATTGAAGAACAAATAGCAATGAGACAGTTTCAAGACAAATTAACAGGACAAATTCGATAAATTAATACATTGCAAACTATTTTTGTAATGTTTTGGTATCATACAAGGTGCATATATGATATTATTATACTTACAGACATTATTATAGCAGATGTCTCTAATCAGTGAATTAAGACAGTGTAGCTGTATACTTATTTTTATAGCTGAATTATATCACAGATTCAATAATTAATACTTTCTACCTTGTTATCTTCCTAGTGGTTGTCCATAGTACTAAAAGCTGACATAATATCTTGTCCAATCAGTACTTACCTCAGTTTAATTGTGAGAAAATATCTACTAATTCCCAATACAGGGGCATTCTACAAAGTGACCAATGCTCCTCAAAATCACCCACAAAATCTCTTTAGAGAGATGTTCTTCAAAATGTCCTCAAAAGCCATGTAGGTTCTGAGAAACTGTCATAACCAAAAGGAGTATAAGGTGCAGTGGTTTTCATGTGCTAATTTGCCACAGAAAAGGGGAAAACATCTGAATAAATAATGAATTATTTAATAATATGTTGTAGGGGCTAGGGAGATGGCTTAATGGAATAAGCGCTTCCCTGGCAAGCACAAGGGCCTGAGTTCAATACTCGGTTCTGCAAAAAAAAAAAAAAAAAAATTTCTATTGGTTCATTGATTTTATTTTTGGTTCATTAATTTAAATAGATGTACTATAGGACAGGAGGAATTGAATGTGTAATATATGACAACTTTTGGTATTAACTATTATATCTTTTCTGTGTACGTAAAACTTCTGAAAAATAAGGCTTATTTTTTAAAAAATTACAAAAATATATGAAACTTGAAGGTTTTTTGGGGTGTGTGCACTATCTATATTTACAGCAGTTTTTTTTTTTTTTTTTTTTTTTTTTTTTTTTTTTTTTTTTTTTTTTGTCTTTTTGAGACAGGGTCTCACTATGCAGTTCAGGCTGGCCTTAAGCTCACTTTGTAGCTCAGGTTGGTCTCGAATTTACAACAATCCTCCTGCCTCAGCCTCCCGAGTGCTGGGATTACAGGCCTGCACCACTACACCTGGCTTAGTTTTTGATATTTTTGAAATGCAAAGCAGAGATGGACAAACTGGCCCATGGTTTTACATGATGAAATGGATATAAACAAAAACAAAGAATATGTGACTGAATCTAGCCAACAAAGAACAAAACAGTTAGCTTATCTAGCCTTTTACAGAACAAATTTATGATAACCTTTGATATAAATTAGGATGGTAAAATCTTTAAAATAGTTTATATAAATATTTAAAAGAAGTAGTAACCTGTTATGATAAAATGGCATGTTTTTCAAGATTTCTGATTATTCATTTCTTACATAAATGATTAAGACTGTAGTTTCAGTATAATATAAAGATATATCAGTTGAGGATGCTAAATTTGAGGAATCACCATGTGTCTTATATTACTTATCTTCCAGGTACACGCAGTATATTACTCAAAGTTTTCCAAACCTATTTCATAAACGGTTTTTAGTTTATGAAAAACTCAAAATTTCATAGTCAAATAATAAGAGAATAACAGTTGTTATCCCCTTTCTACATCATTTTTACAGAATAGTTCAAATCATCTTATAGGCATATATTCTTATTTGTATTTATAGCAGCATAATTTTTAATAGCTAGATCTTGGGAATAGTATATGCCTGTGTGCCCAAACTTATGTATTTTGAAGTAACCGGACCTATCAGTGGTACAGTTCAGTTTTATACTTCAAAGATTAGCATGAGGTTATGGATACCTGGTCAGGAGTAGCCACCTACAGGTATTAAGTATATCTTGTGTACTGGCAGGAAGCCAAGGACATCTTTGGAAACCTGACTTTGCATTGGCAGAAGTAGAGATTTTTTGTGGTATGGAGACTGCCTTAGTCATTTTTCTTGTTGCTGAGACACTGTACCTGACATCTGCAGCTTTAAAGTGGAGAGATTCATTTTGTCTTGTGTTTCACTCCATAGTTGGCTACCTCCTGTGCAGGACAGCATAGCGGAGGGGAGCTGCTCATGTTATGGTGCACAGGAAGCAAAGGAAAGAAGAAAAAAGAGCCAGAGGTGGAGACACATCCTTCCAGGCCATGTGCCCTGTGACTCACATCAGTAAGGCCCTAACTCCTATTTGTCCCCACAACCCAAAAGCCCTGCCTAAGTGCACTTGAGGCTCTTGGGGGACATCTGGATAGAAAGCACAATAGACACAGCTCAGCCACTCAGTAAAGGTACAAGGTACCAAGCAGTGCTGAATGCTTCTTAAAAAGAAGCGTACATGGACTGGGGAGATAGCTCAGTAAAATAAGCACTTCCCTGGCAAGCTCAAGGTCCTGAATTCAATCCCCAGCACCAAAAACCTGCCAACAACAACAACAAAAAACATTAAGGGCATAAGAAAAACAGGCCAAGATCAATTTTCAGAGGCACCATAGTTGTTTTTAATTTGCTGTTAGAAGGATAAATATTATAGCATTATGTTTTGATAGTTGGAAATATTAAGGTTTCCTAAGGCATATTGATATTATTTATAAAGTCACCAAGTTGATGATGATAAACAAGTAGAAAACAATTACATGCATTATCCTTATAGGGCCAACACTTGTCCCAGTCAAGAATGTCCAAGGAGCATTACTTTCTTTTGTTTGTTTCTGTTCTTTGAATAATTTTTTCTATAAGTTTAACCTGAATGTCAATTAAAAATTGTGGTTCCAAGAGCATAATAATGAGAAACATTTATAAAGACAATCAGCTGAGAAACTGGATATTTATGGATCAGCAAGGTAACTTTGAGAACTGTTACGATGATCCAATGGAGAATTTGAACAGAGGTGTATGTTAGTTGGCATTGTTTCCTTAGGAAATTGTGGAAGTAGGAAATTTAATTTTGAAGAAATGTAGACATTTAGATTATAACAGTGGTGACTTTTGGCTAAATATGTGGTCCTTGTAGTTTTGTAAAATTGACTGTCAGGGTCAAGAAGGCAGAGACCATTGGTATAGACTAGTGCTTTTAATCAGGTAGTGATTTTTTTTTTCTTTTGTGGCCTGGGTTGGACTGGTCACCAGTTCTGAACGTGAGAAACAGTAAGTGTTGAATAATGGGCATTTGTGCTAATTTGTGGCAAAATTCTGACTTAGTAGTAGAGTATGTGTCATATATTTTATTGACTATTTCCATTTTTTAAGAAAGCAATTTTGTTAAGCAACAGTGATATTCTATGAAGTTTCTAATGTGGGAGGCAGCTTTTATTATAAAATATTTGAAGAGTGCAGTTTATTTTATTTATTTTTTAATTTTTTATTTTTTTTGGCTGAACCGGGGATTGAACTCAGGCCCTTGTGCTTGCCAGGGAAGCACTTTTTCCACTGAGCCATCTCCCTAGCCCTGAGTGCAGTTTAATTTAGTGTAAAACTTTCATCTCTGCAGTTTTCCTTAGTATTATGGTTTTTTAAATTAAAATCACAACTTTTTAAAAATTTTGCAGCTGTGATAGTGAATGAATATATAGTAGCCACAAAGTATCACTGGGTTGTAAATTTTGTCACTATATTAGCCTAGGTATAATTTTGGGCTAGTCATTAATTCTGTCCAAAACATGTTCTTTTCCTATTTGTTGATTATCTGGGTATTTGAACTTGGTAGAAACAGATCATTTCCTTCTCTCTTTGCTTCTTCTTCCTCTCCTGCAGGTTGATATATCTAATGACATTACTCAGAGGATAGTATAGCTATAAACCAGTATTTAACTTGGCAGAATGTTTAATATAGCATTAGTCCCCTTAGTGCTCTTATAGACCCAAAGATTACAAAGCTAACTTAGCCATCTAACTCTTGTTGTAGTTCCCTGAAGGTATGCCTGGAGAATATACATTGATACATTCTTTAGAGATTTCCTCATGTCTCATATGTAGGAGCATTTGTGTGTCTGCATTACTAATGTTTTCATTAAGTTGATTCTAAATTCATTGAGGATAGGGACTTGCTTTGTGTGTGTGCCATTCTTTTGTTCTCCTTAGATGACCTGTCTCTGTGGGGGACATAAGAGCACTGTAGATCTTTATACCTATATAAGTGAAATATAAAAATTAGAAGGACCTTTTCGTTCTTCTATGATCTTGCAAAATTTATGCCTAGCTTACTTTTACTTTACTTTTTCCCTAGTCCCTCCCTCATTCAATCAATTAATCACTCATCAAAATTTATTAAAACCACTGTGTCTTAAGCATATATACCTTAGATACACAACCTTGATTCAAATAGGCAAAATTCCTCCTCATTATTATTATTACTATTATTATTATTTCCCAATATACAACTTCTAATCTTTTTCATTTGTTTATTTATTTGGTACAGGGTCTTGCTACACAGACTGGGCTTGTAGTGATCCTCCTGTCTCAGCGCTGGGATTAAAGGTGTGTGTCACCATGCCCAGTTTTGTTAGCCATCATGGAACAGCCCAGATTCTGAGGTTGGCATGTTATGCAGTACCAGGGATTGAACCCAGATCCTTGTGCTTAAATCTCTGACCCATCTCCTGAGTCCCAAATTCCTCTTTTTATAGACTCTATTCTAGTTTGGGGAAGGCAAAGAATTAAAGGCAGTGGTAGAGGTAGTTTGATGACTAAACAAAGTAAAGTGATACAATGTGAAGTGGGAGCTACTTTGAATTAGGTAACAAAGAAAGGCTGAGGAGCTGGTATTTAACTGAGATCTTCATCCTTATGAAAATCTGGAGAACAATAGTTCAGGATAAGGAAAGGACTGGCTACAGTCTAATATGTGTAATAGTTTCTAAGAGTATAAAGAATATGTGGCTATTTAAATGTAAACTAATCAAAGTTAAGTTAAAAATTTAGTTCCCTAGCTCCACTAGCCACATATTAAGTGTGCAGTGGTCACAGGCACAGATGGAGACCATTTCCATCAGTGCAGGAAGTTCTGGTTGTCTCTGTTCTCCTTAGTTTTAGTCTGAGAAGAAAGAGCATCTTAGCAGTTAAAGCAGAGAAGTAGAAAAGGGTTTGAGATGTATACTTGGTAGACCTTCTAAATTTTAAATGTGTTTGGGAACTATTGATGAACTTTGTGTTGAGTAGAGGAATTATGATTGTGTGTGTGTGTGAGAGAGAGAGAAAGAGAGAGAGAGAGAGAGAGAGAGAGAGAGAGAGAGAGAGAGAGAGAGGGAGAGATAGCTTATACTTTTAATTAAGAGATCTTAGCTCTATGGGGGAAGGAATCATAGATGTCGCTGCAGAAAGATAACCTGTGGGGAAACAGAGCTTGGACTAGAATAATTAGCTTTGGCAGTAGAAGTGGTGATGAGGCCATGGTTTTAGGTAAAAGTGGAAGAACGTGCTCATGATTTGGATATGTGAAGCATGAGGAAAAGAGAATCAAGAATTTTACTGATTTGGAGAAAGTCATGAGAGGAGTATAGTTGGTTGGTATTCATTTGGATTGGTGATCCCCAATTCTGCTTCAGATTTTTAGGTCTGAGATGCCTATTAAAGACATACAAATTGAGATACCTTGTGAAACACCTGGATATAGTCTGAAGATTAGGAGATGGTAGAGCTGGAGATTCTAAATTTTGGGTATAAATAGTATCTAAAATTGTGGGGTAGAATGAGATTCCTAGAAGGGAGGAGAGTAGAGATTCCCAGGATGGAGCTTTGAGACACATCATTATTTTTTGTGGAACACTTTTCCAGCTAAAATGGTTTAATTATTTTCATTTGAGCACATCTTTTCCTTTCCACCACTATTCCAAAGATGAAGATGGCTAAATACCAGTTTTAAGCCTTTTATTTGTTTTCTCACACTCCACAAGGGTAGGTACTCACTCTTGTGCATTGTTGTAGTCCATTGTCCAGCTTTGTGCAAATTTTTAATACTTATGTATTGAACACATGAAACCTTTGATAGGTACCATTACTGCCTCTGCTGTGGCTTATCCATGATTTAAGTAATTGAGGAGTGTTCTCAGAAAGGAGTAATTCTTCCCAGAGGGCTGTTGTATATAGGAATCAGTCTGGCCACTCCTAGGCTCTTAGCTTCCTATCTTGTGATGTAACCTCTCAGTTTTGCATGTGCTTCTACTGTTGTAGTGCTGGCCACCTTGAGGCCTTCTCTGGAGTGGAGCAGAAGATGTGTGCCGTGTAATTGAGCTTCCAGAACCCCTTTCTTTATAAAGTTAGCCTCAGGTATTTCATTACCGGAAGGGAACATGAACTAATATATCTCAGGCTTACAAGGTTAAATATAACTTGTCTAAGGAAACAAAGCTTCTAACTACATTACTCCTGACAAGGCCCTTTGACCTATCTGTGGCTTGGAAGTCATAGCTGCATTTTAGAGTTTAGGTAAAGTTTAATCATTTGAGGATTTTCTTAACACTTTATGCACACATAATCTCTCAGTGCCTTAATTCTTTTTTTTTTTTTTTTTCTTGAGACGGGGTCTTGCTATGTAGTTCAGACTGGCCTTGAACTCACCGTGTAGTCCAGGGTAGCTTAAAACTCATGGTAGTCCTCCTGCCTCAGCCTCCCATAGCTGGAATTCACTTGTGCACCTCCACACCTGGCTCCACTGCCATGATTCTTTGCTTTAGCCTATCTGTTAAAATTAAATACTGTATGTAATTGTATTTTGACTCTACACATTGAACGACCTTTTCAAAATTTATATTTTGCCTTCCAAATAATTTGGTAGCTCCATTTATTTAGAGTGCACATAATATTATTAATTTATGCCTCCTCACAGGACACACAGTATGATGTCTTTTGTGTATTAGCTGTACAAATAAAGGCTAATTTGATTGTGTTGCTTCTGGCCCATTTTTTATGCTCACTCTTTCAGAGGCTGAGATCTGATATGCTATAAATTCTTTTTACTCTTGTCTTCTGGTTCTAAAATCCCTTTGACCTTGTACCTCTTTGCAATCTAGGCTTTTGTGGAGCTATTCTTTGCAGGGCATCACTCACACTGCTGTGTCCCTCACCTTTTTTTGAGGACAGAGAACTGATTATGAAGGATAAGAATTTTCTGGGATCAACCTGAGTTCCAGCTCTTCTAGATTTTTTTCCTAAGAGATTCTGTTTTTTCATTGACTTTAATTTATTTGTCTGAAAAATCTTGTTTTCACTATGCATATGTCAACTATAGACCTTGATAGGAATTTGTTTTACCTTGATTCTTACACTTGACCCTATATCTTGGGGAGAAATGATCTCAGTAAATTGCCGCATTGTTTGTTTTAAAATTTAAAGTGCCTAGATTTGGATTCAGAGTAAAGAGCCTCAGAAATGTGAAGAAATATGAACTCAGAAGGAGTATGGTTTTTTTGATTTACTGATGACATAATATTTCCATATTACCTGGAAATATATAAACAGCTACTTGAAAAGATGAATGGAAGGGCTGGTAGTATACCTCAGTGGACTAAGCACTTGCTTAGGTAAGCTTAGGGGCCAGGGTTCTATTCCTGGTTCCACATGCTGCGCTGGCCCCACCCTTGGGTGCACTGAGTCAGTGATGGAGTTTGGACATGGTGGTATGCACCTTTAATTCTAGCACTGGGAGGCAGAAATCAGGAGGATCACTAGGATCTTGGTTGTGTACTGAGATCCCAAAAAACCCCAAAAACTTATAAACAAAAATGATTGGAGAGGAGTCATTTAGTTTCTGTACTCCTTATTCTTGTCATAGATTGTAATAAGGTTTATTTTTTAGTCTTTGTTGTAGCTGAACAATATACTGTGTATTTGAGTCTATTTGGGCATCTAGTATTCTTTTTTACTTTTGACTTCAGTTGAGATCCAAGTTTGTGAATTTTAATTATACGTATAGTTCATGCATGTGAAAAATCTTTTGTTCCTGTGTTACTATGAGCAACAGTTGTTAAAGTTTACCTTTTTAAAAAAGCAAATGTGGGCTAACAAATGTGAAGTCTAACAGGTTAAACAAGAAAAGTCTTCATTGAGTGTCCTGAGTGTTCCACCTATAACATAAGTTGCTACTTGACCGTAATTATTGTGAGGGAAGAATGCAGCAGAGGTCAGTTATCACAGACACATTGAAAACATTCCTAAAATACTATTCAAATGAGGAAAGGCTTTGCTGGACTGCAGTATTCCTTTTAGTCACTTGTCTGACTGTGTTTACTGTTGTGGCTAAAAAGAAGTTGTGTGCAATGGTTTGCATTAGGAAGCCCATGATTTATTTGAAATTTTCTAACATTGGTTTAGAAAAAAGTTTGTCTCTTTTTCTCCCCAGACAACAATATCTCATTCTTAAAGGTGCCCTTTTGTCCTGGTGGTATTTGTTTCCTTGCTTTCCATCCTACCCCAGTCTAAATTATACTGACTGCTCGTGATTGCTTAGACTTGTTATTGGATTCTGTCATGTGATTTTTTGATTGTATGCCTTTGTGCTATTTACTAGCAGTGTTTACATAAATTGGTGGTAGTGAAAGACACAGGTTGGCGCATTTGAATGAGCATCAAGAGCATTGCCCTGGTCTGCCATTGAGTACTCACTGCTTGACAGATATCCATGAATTCTCTCTTGAGATGCCACTGGGAATTTGGCTGGACTCTGAAAGTTGAAGGGAATGGGAATGGCAGGGTTTAGGGATTTATAGTGATAATATAATTAATTCTTCCTGTGAGGATACAGAACTCAGTGAAGACGCCCTTTGTCCTGTTTCTGCTTTTTCTTGCCCTCCCTCAACTCAGAACAAACTCTGAGGCACTAGGTTTTCTTTAAACAGTTTACAAGAAGAAAACATAACTTTAAAATTTTAGAATAATCTGCTGACTTCTTTAACTTTAGGTAGGGCTGTCAGGTCTCTCCACATTTGCTTTTCTGTGTAACTGTGCACTTTTTTCATGTATGTTACACCAATGATTTAAGAAAAGTCTTGTTTTTAATTTTGAAAATTTATATTAGATTTGAATTTTTTAAGATGTCAGTTTTAAAAATATAGATATAACTTAGGATGTTATTAGAAAAGCTATTCTGGGATATATGCTCATCTAAGATGAGCATGTAGTGTTTGAAATATCCATTAAGGAAAATTTTTATGTATAAATCATGGGAGGCAGTGCCTTTTGGGCACTACTTTCTGCTGTTTTCAGTTCTTACTCTAAGATCATTCTTTAGTGTCTAAATTCTTTATTTTGATATATGTCCCTAATGATAATTACATGGCTGTTAATCCATCCAGTGAAATTAAAATGTTATTTATGGTTTTTAAAGAAAGATGCAATGGAAGTGGGAGACATTTAAATGTCTGATTTCATCAGACTATCAGAAGTGCTGTCCTAGCTGTAGAATAAAAAGTTATATTAATCAGTATAGAAAGGTTTTTTGTGCTTTATGTTTAGATCATTCTGTCTTGATCAAAATTTGGAGATTTAATAAATAGGAAAGCTAGGTTTTCTTTTCTGGTCCAAAAAGGAAAATGAGAAATTTATTAGTTGTGAAATTAGTTATTTAAAAGTGTACATGTGTTTATATGTGTTCATGTATTAAAAAAATACCTACATTTGTGTTAAATAAATCATGACACATAGAATAAAAGACTATAAATTGATAACAAAGATAGATATAGAGATGCTGAGACATAGGAGACAAGGGTCTCTACTATGATTTCATTTGGGTTAATCAGAGCCTAACTCATTTTTTGTCATAAAGCAGCATAACTGTGGAAGTGTCACACCCATGTTTATTCTTCAAAATATTTCTATCAATGAATTATTTAATTTAGTTTTATGAATGCATTATATTAAAATAACTGCTTAACAAGAACAAAGTATTGGATATTTAATTTTTATTGTAATAAACAATAAAGATTTTTAATATTGACTGGTTTTTTTGTATACAAAATCTAAAAGAGAACAACAGAAATAAATTCCAATGTGAACTACAATGAAAATACCAATGGAAGTATACAAATAAAATCTCTAATTATCATACCTGAGGTAGTCTACACAGCTGACAGCTTCATGTTCCATGTACATATATTGCAAACACTGACAGCAATATATGTACATGGAATATTTTGCTTTTGTGGCCTTTTTGTAGACATACTTTATATATGGCTAGTCTTGCTGTTTTGTCAGGAGGTCTTAATATATGCAAAGTATAGTTAAAAGGAAATTAAATATCAATAAAGTGTTAAGATATTAATATGTATTGAATGTTTAGAATAAACAATTGCACATCAGCTTACAAAACCTAAGGTAATATCAGAAATAAAAGTTTATGTGAGCTGCAATGAAAATACAAATAGTACTTGGCAACAAAAATAGTCTTTTCTCATCTGTCGCACCCAAGGCAATCTGCACACATAAAAACAGTATGTTCCATACATAAGTATCATTTACACTGATGGCATATATGTTTTGTTTTCCTGTTCTTTCTTATAGGGTACAGTTGACATGTTTTTGGTTGTCCTGTTTTTGTAGTAGGTTTTTGAGATGCTGTACCTGCCTGTTTACTTGTCAGCTCACCAGTATGGTCCACAGTTGCGCGCGCGCATGCGCGCGCACGTGTGTGTGTATGTATGTGTGTGTGTAGCTTTTCCTCTACTGTAAATGATTTCTTATGAATTCCAGTCCAAGTTCTCTAAGACAGATTCTTTCTTTTTTTTTTTTTTTTGCAAAACTGGGAATTGAACTCAGGCTCTTGAGCTTGCCAGGCAAGTGCTTATTCTACTGAGCTATCTCCTCAGCCCAGAAAAATTCTTTGTGATATTTTCGACTTATTACTTTCTTTGTAAACCACCAAACTATTTATGCCAGACATGTTTAGTGTCAAGTAAAACACATCCATTGGCTAATGCTTTGTGTTTCTAGTGGCAACATAGTTTCTGTGTAACTCATCAGCAACACCTATTCCACCTTTTTTTTGTTGTTGTAGAAAGTTTCTGTCTTTGGTTTTTGTTTGTCAAGGTTTTCATGATTATTTCCATGATGGCACAATGTTGACATCAACAGTGCTAGTTTATTTTTCTTGGCCGTATATGGTGAATGTAAATCTTTCTGAAAACCAAAAATTTTACTGCATAATTCTGTTTTAAAACTGCACCATTTCATTTGGAATTTCTGCTTTTTTTTGCTGCATACAGTTCCTATGCTGGTCAATTTTGCTCTGTTAGCAAATATAACATCAACTGAAACCAGTAAACCACTTGTCAACTATTACATTCCAATTAGTTTGGGAGCTAGAAGCAACAAGTCTGTTCACAGTACCATATGGTTTATAACCATACAAATGAGGACCTGATAGCTGATTTCCAGGATAAATTTTCTAAACTGAAAGCATAATAAGTCTTTGCATTTATAAGAATATACATTTTTATGTCATATGTTATTTGACCAATCATTCTTTCATAAGTCTTTTTGCATTCCTGCCATTACCATCAGAAATCCCTGCTAAATACAGCAAACCTATGAATGCATTCAGTTCAGCTAGTGAGGTGTCATAGTAAATACAGTTTTGAATATGGCTCTTGGTGCATACAGAATGCTTTACTTATATCTTAGCCTTTGTATATTTCACAGATTTTGATAGGATTTTGTCTGTTACAATTTCCAACATAGAATAGCAGTGCTGGCATTCTGTCTAGTATGTTTCAACCCTGCTAAGCCTCTCAGTATATTTTGGATCATTTTGTTTTATTGTGTGACCATTTTGTAACATTTCAGCTAGTCAGATATATACACACATTGCTGTTCTCTTTGTCATCTGAATCAAGCATTTTGGCATTCTCTTTGTATCAGTTAATTTTTGTTCCATTTCACTGTCACAGAAATTTTGGCTCATGTGGCCATCGTCAAAGACATATAATCATCACCATCCACCCACACTGTTCTGTAATGAAAACATGTATTTACCATAATGGATCATCTGCACTATTCATGCATGAATAATCTGATGATTCACTTTTGACCTCATCTGCATCTTGCAAATCTGTTATTTCATGTGCCATTGTACTGAACTGGGCTATTGCCACCAGAAAAAATCAAAAGAGAACTTCTTTAAAATTTTTTGTTATTATTTTTAATGTATTTGGTTGCTACAGGGTCTCACTGTGCAGGTTAGGCTTAAAGTGATTCTCCTGTTTTGAGCCTCCCCAGTGCTGGGATTATAGGCATATGCTACTACGCCTGGGACTCTGTGGCCAGCTGAGCCCAATCTGGTGGTATGTAGTGCCAGGAATCAAACCATGGTCCCTGTGCTTGCCTAAGCTTGCCTAAACAGATGCTGTAGTCTGCTGAGCTATCTCACTGGCCTCAGAAAAGAAAACTTTAAATAAAAACAAATTCTAGAGTGGTATGAATGTGTTATACTCTCTGTGGTACTCATGTAAGCATACAGAAGAACTGTACCATGAAACAGCATGGGTATAAATCCTAGTTTGACACTTCTGCACATGTGCACACACCTTGCCTTTTATTGTACCAAGTGAATAAACACAAAGATTGCTTCCAGTATCCCTCAGAAAAGGTACTGAGATGCACAGCTGGACATTATTACACTACAGTAAAAAATTATAGTGAAAAAGTAAAGGGTGTGTGTGTAGTATCCTTTGTTAATGTTAAACTGGTGCACAAATTCATAATTTTACATTTTAGATTGGAGCCATTTTGAACAAATCTTTATTAGTATTTCCTTCTAGGGAAAGTAGGAATGTAGGTTAAGGAAGGGTATATTTTACTTAATTACTTCTTGGGCCACTTGAAATGATTATGTGCTTAAATGTACTGTTTTTAAATATAATAATTTATATAACACCCCCTAGTGCAGAGAAGAAAAAGTTCAAATGTGTAGTGAAAGAGTAATGTACAATTTTTTTAAAGCTCATTTCCTAAATTTCCATTCATATTTAGTATTGTTTAATTTCACCTTGTCTGCATTTGGTGAGAAATTCTCATGAATTCTGCTGGTATTTTGCTAAGGATTGAACTTAGGCTAGGGTCTCTCACATGGCAAGCAAAAGGTAATGTTGTGAAGGAAAGTAATAAAATTGTTGATGTAGGCAGTGTTTTGGTGATGATTATTTCCCTAATACATGGGTAGAAATACGTCTGGGATCTTTTAGTTGTTGATGGAGGGAACATCTCACACCTATTCTTTTTAGTTTTGCCAGGCAAAATAGTTTAAGGATTGCTCAGCTCTCTAATACTAGTTAAAAATTAGTCTAGATAATACATTTTATGTAGTAAACGTCATCTAAACTAAGTTTGACTACCTTAAATACCTTAGAAGAGTAGAATTATGCAGTACTTGTCTTTTTGTGGCTGTTTTATTATTTTATGTAATGTTATCAAGGTTTATCTATGTTGAAGCATATAATAATCTTTTCTTCTTTTCCTAAGGTGCAATAATATTCCTTTATATGTCTGTGTCACATTTTTTTTTATCCATTCAGCTTTTAGTGGATTTTAGGTTGCTTTCACTTCTTGGTTATTATGAATAGTTCAGGAGTAAACATAGACATACAAATATCTATCTTAGGCTGTGTTCGCAATTTTTATGAGTAAATGCCCAGAAGTGGGATTGCTGAATCTTCTGGTAAATCTATTTTAATTTTTGAGGAAACACTACGCTACTTTCCATAGTGGCTACTGTTTTGCACATTTCAACTGACGGTGAACAAGGATGACAGTTTCTCCGTAACTCCTCTAACACTGGTTATTTCTTTTTCTCTTTTGGTTGGCAGTAGCTATCCTAACAGGTGAAGTAATATTTCCCTGTGGTTTGATTTGCATTTCTCTGGTGATTAGTGATGCTAAGGATCTCTTTATGTGCTTGCTGCACATTTGTATAACTTTTGAGAAATGTGTATTGAAATTCTTTGGCCATTTTAAAATTCTGATGTTGAATGATAGAAGTTAATTGTATACGCTGGGTAGTAGCTCCTTCCCAGATATATAAATTTTTTTTCCATTTTATAGATTGCCTTTGCATTCTGTTAATTTTTTTCCTTGTTGTGCATTTTAAAGCTTGAGTCACATTTGCTTTGTTTTTATTGCCTATGCTTTTTTATGTTATATCTAATAAATTATTGTGAAGTCCAATATTGTGAAGCTTTTCCTTGTTTCCTTTAAGAATTTTTATAACTATTTATCCATTCTAAGCTAATTTTTAATATAGTACAAGGGCTCACCTTGTTTTGAGTGTGGGTAGTGTTTCCCTAACCATTTGTTAAGGACATTAAATTTTCTCCACTGTGCAACCTTGATATCTTTGTCAAAGACTATATATACTTTGGGCTTATTTCTGGACTTTTCTTTCTGTTCTGTTGTTCTCTGTGTCTATCTTTATGTCATAGCAAATTCACAGGATAATATCCCTCTTGATGAGAAATTTTTTGGTTTTTTACATACTGATGATTGAATTAGGGCCTTCACATGACCTCAGTTCCAAAGGAGATAGAACTTACCATATTACTGTTTACCCCTTTCAGAGTGCTAGGATTACAGGTATGTTCACCATGCCTGGCTAGAGAAAACTAAAGTTTAACTAGAAGGTTAAGGGCCAGAATTTGACCTTAGGCTTTAAATTTGCCCACACAATGTTAAGCTAGTTTGTTTCCTTTCAGAATTCAAAACATTAGTACTTATCCAATACAAGATATATGTGAAGTGAAATCTGTTCACTTTTATGAATGACTCTGTTTATGTGTAAATACATGTTTTCTGTCTTCCTGCTAAATTATAAGTTCATTGAAAATTGTAATGAAATTATTTTGTGTGTCACTGTCCAACCTGAGGGGTAAGTAGGAGTGATATACATTTATATAAGTGTGACGTAGATTATTTAATAGTTATAATAATATTTGATTTTTGGAAATATAAATAATTTATTTTACATTTATAGAGTGCTTACTATGAGCCAGACACTCTTCTGGGTACTAACATGTATTACATGTTTTAATTTTTACTGCAATATCTTGGAGTAAATACACTAGATTTCTTTAGTGTAAAGCTTCCTAGATTTCCTTTTTATCCATTTATATAAAAATTCTATTGCCTATACCAATTTTCCTATGTTATGCATGGCCTTCAGTCTTTATTGGCAAAATAAAATGTCCTTTTCCCAGTCCTTCTAAGTCATAGATGATGCTGTAACATTCTAGCAAAGACAAGCTTAACCAGCATTTTTTTCCTGGGGAGTAGGCTTTAAAATTATCTCCTATTTTGTTTGCTTGTTTGAGACAGAGACTGCTTAGGCAGTTTAGACAGGTCTTCAATTCATGGCACCTCTCCTACCTCAGCCTTCTGAATGATGGGATTGTAGTTGTACACCATCACACCTGGGTTAGCTCCTGTTTTTGAATAGGTAATACATGTAGATATTATAAAACAAATGATTAGGTATTAGTAAGATTTGGATATGGTTAAGTGTTGAGGGTTCATGTGGCAGAGTCTTGGTGTCAGCACTGCAGCAGTATCAAGGGGTGTTAGGACCCTTAAGAGATGGGTATAAACTAGGCATGGTGGCAAATGACTGTAACTCCAGCTTGGAGGAGGCTCTGGCCAGAGGATTGTTGTGTTTCATGCCAGCTTTCATTACATACTGAGTTCAAGGACAGCGAGACCCTGTCTCATAAAATAATAAAAAAAGGGTATGTACAATGGGAGGTCCTTAGATCATGGGGGTTCTGCCCTCAGAAGAGATGAAGACAGTTTTTTTGGGACCCCTTGGTTTCAGTGGAGTAAGTTATTGTGAAAGCTTGAGCCTAGTCCCTGGATTGCTGCCTGGGTGTGTGATTTCTCTCCTGCACGTCATTGTGATTACATCCCCCATGAGGGCCTCACTAGAGCTGGGGTGATGCTGGTGCTGGGCCATTGAATTTCCAGAGCTGAGTTAAAGCTGGCGCTGCTCCCTGGCCTTCTTCCTGGCTGCCAAGAGCTATGTAGACTTGCTCTGCTTTGCCCTTCCGCCACAAGTTCCTTCTGCCTTGGAGCCAGCTGATTGGTACTGAATCTCCTGACACTTTTGTCTTTTAAGTAATGGTTGTCAGGTATTGTGACTCATCTGGAAAGCTGAGTAATGCAAATCCCTAGGACTGAAAAAAAGGAGATAACATTTGCATATAACCAATAAAAATTAGTGCCCTGAATATTAGTAGAGATTTGTGTTTCAATAAGTAAATGTAAGGATAGAAAAACTGGGAGTAAAAATAACAGCCATTCTGAGTGCAGTGATCAATGAATATATGGAAAAATCTCAATTTCATTAGTAGTACAGAAAATACAAAGTAAAACTCCAATGAAATACTATTTCACTTCCATCAGTTACTGAAATTAATAAGCCTAGGTATGAAAAGGATGTGGAAAGGGTGTGGGGAAATAAGAACTTTCTTTACTGAAGATAGTAGAATACCATAAAGGAGTACAATTGATACAAAGTAAACCAGGTTAAATATTTGCATTCTGCATCAATCAGTGACTATTACAGAAACAGATATAATGCAAGGTATATGAATATGTAAGAATTCACAAGATTGGCTTACAATGGCCACCCACAGAGTCAAGTATGGAAAAGTGCAGAAGATATATCTGTGCACCAGAGAGCTGAAGGATCCAGCCAGAGGCCTGGAGCTCAGTGCAGTGTCTGCTGTAAGTCTGTATCGGGAGGCCGAAAGGTCAGTGCAGGAGGATGAACTAGAATCTGCCTGTATGTTTCAATACGAATCTTGACAGACCATATCTAAAGAAACAAATAAGTTGCAAAAGTACATATAAAATATATCTTTTATGTAATTTTTAAAATAGCCTAATAAAACTAAAGCAGTATATGGATACACAAGTGGTCAAGATTTCAGATCAGGAATGATTTGCTGTAATATCAGGATCATAATTTTCTTGGAAGGAAGAGTATGTCTGTCCTCAAAAATATCTACAATCCTTTATATTTTAAAATCTGAAAACTAATAGGGCAAGGTATTATTTTCTAAATTTTGGTACTAGAGATGTTCATTTGTCTCTATTTTTTGATTATATAGTAAGTACATTTTGAATTTTTTATATATTTCTTCACTGTGTAGTTATGTTTTTGCTTTAACATGAATTTTCCTAATAGATTTCCTAATTTTGAATTTGAGTATGAAGGTTGTGTGGTTATTTAAAAACATATTGCTAGATTCTATTTGTTAATATTTTATATAGGATGTTTACATTTATATATACATGTATATGAAGTAGTACATGTCTGCCATTTCTTTTGTGTGTGTGGGTTAAGTGCATATTTCGGGGGGGATACTGTGGATTGAACCCAGGACCTCATGAATACTTGGCAAGCATTCTATTCCTAAGCTATCAGCAGCCCTTCAGACAGACAGACAGACAGACAGACCAAGATGGGGTCCTGCTGAGTTGCCTAGGCTGGCTTTCAATTTGCAGCACTCCTGTCGCAGTACCCACTACCCAACATGCTTAGTTTATTTGATTTTGGTTGTAAACTATGTTGACTCTTGAAAGAATTTGGAACTTCTTTTCTGTGTTCTGGAATATTTCAGTTGTTTTTGGCAGTATGTGTTCCTTTCAATTAGTAAAATTTACATTTATAGTTTATTTGTTATTGTACTTGTTTTTGGTTGGTAGAGAAGATTGTTCTTGGATAGCTATTGTTTTTCATTATGTGTGTAGTTGTTTTCCTGTTGTCATTTATTATTTGTACATTTTCCTTTTTTTTTTTCTGTCTAATCTAGGTTATCTGATTGCTCAGTTATTTCTTAAAGTAGCCAGCTGTTAGATTTATTGGTAGTAATTGTTTTACTAAGTAGTATTTTCTCCTTTTTGTCTTTAGTCCTAGCTTCTTTTTCACATTTTGAAAAATTAATCAAATTTGAAATTTGCCTACTTTTATCGTGTGTGTGTGTGTGTGTGTGTGTATAGTGACATAAGAGCTTCTGATATGTTGTGATTTCTTTTGTTAGTTGCCATTTTTCAATTTTGTGTTCCACTTTGTTCGGAATTGAA
The DNA here is from genome assembly GCA_004027165.1 of Ctenomys sociabilis. Classification (NCBI taxonomy): domain Eukaryota; kingdom Metazoa; phylum Chordata; class Mammalia; order Rodentia; family Ctenomyidae; genus Ctenomys; species Ctenomys sociabilis. The sequence continues at coordinate 16,159 of PVKA01003989.1, read as the reverse complement.
CATATTTGGAAGTTCAAACTTTTCCAGGAAAGCACAGACATTTAGATGCATACTAAATTTTTCTGATGAACTGTATGGATAAAGAAATTATATGCATTGCAGGATAAAGGTGGTCTGAAGTTAGTCTTTTATTCTGGTCTTCTTCATGGCTATGTTGACTCAGGGCTGGAAACTTACATGAGATGAGATGAGATGAGATATGTTTCCTAAATGCAGAAGTAAGTTCATGTGTAATTTTTATCAGTTCAACTGTTAAATATCTCTCAGTCCAAGGGCAACATAACATCTGCTTTTAAGTGCTGTATTCCTTTTATCCAACAAACACTTCCAGCTATCTGTGAGTGATCCCAGACAACTGTATGGTTTTGGTATTGTGGCCATCACTGTTTATGTGTATGATTCTCATAATTATTGTAGTATTTTAAGTGCATTTGTTGCTGTCACTTATAAAAATATTAAGATTATTTTATTTTGAAAATGCTATTACTAGTGAAAAGTAGGAGGAATCCTTTGCTTTAATCAAACATTATTTGACTTATATCAGTTGTCTGTGTGTTTCGTTGTAAAAAAAAATGAAATAGAAACTTAGTATTGTAGTGCCTATTCCCACGTCTAAAGTTTTATAATATTTTCTAATTTTAATGTTCTGTCTTGTGCCCATACAACATTAAACCTGTTGAAAACTATTCATGCTCATCTGAGTATTTTTTTTAAATCAATACCAAATTGTAGTACTTGAGTTTGTTCTAGTCTGTAGGTTTTAATTTATCTTAAGTGTTCTAGAAAAAATTGATGCTCATTCCTGTATTCCTTTGTCCAGATTAGGAATGAATGAAGGAGGGGCCAGCCAGATAGCTCAATGGACTAAAGTGCCTACATAGGTAGAACTCAGCAGTTGTGGTTCCATCCCCAGTGTGCTATGTCGGCCCCACCCCTGGGGCACACTGAGATGGCCACTGAGACTGGGTGGGGTGCCTCATACCTGTAATCTCAGCATTTGGGAGGTTGAAAATAGGAGGAACACTACGAGTCCCATCTGTGTAGTAAGGCCTTATAGACCCTATACTAAATAGAAAGAAAGAAAGAAAGAAAGAAAGAAAGAAAGAAAGAAAGAAAGAAAGAAAGAGAAAGAGAGAAGAGATTAGAGAAGAGAAGAGAAGAGAAGAGAAGAGAAGAGAAGAGAACAATATCTCATATCCCTGGCTATGTGGAATCGGCAGCCTTTATGACTGTCCAATGAATATTACCCACAGTTAGAAGTATAGGCCTTATTATAGGGCTAGACTAGGACAAATCAAGGACATCTCCTTAAAAGCCTAGAGCTTGGAATTTAAGGAGCTCATTTCTGTCACTCATGCAGGTGTGAGGGCAGTATCACATGTCTCTTCGTGTGAGAGTCTCCATAAATTTTGAGCCCTAGGATTCTGGTTTATCTCATCTACATCCTGTCCCTCTCCCATTATTCCATGTCCACTCTTTCCTACTTGTACACAGACTGCTTCTGGGAGCATTCGTATCCTTAAAGTAGCTTTAAAAAAACATTATCTTCACTCAGATATTCAGATAAATGAATGAATTATGAATTAATGATGATGTCAGCATCTTCTGGAATTTATAGTCAGTAGGAAAGTCTTGTGGGAGGGTTCCTTCCCCATTTCAGTCCTCTTGGGTACTGTTTGGCAGAGAAAAGTTATCAGGTGCAGTGTTAGCCTGGCTGTCCCTAACTCAGCAGGCATGTAGTTTCCCAATTATCTAGTGCTTGCCTCTGAATATTGTTTGAGTGATGATATGCTTTCTATCCAATATCTTCTTTTTAGGACGAACAGAACTAGGGTTTTCTAGAGACTTACAGAGTAGCTGTTGTGTTTGAAACAGAAGCAACATTTTCTTTAGAACTTCTGAAGACTTGAATGTAACATTTTTAGATCAAAAAATAAATTTACTTTTATATTAGTGGAGAATGATTTGGGAAGTCTTCCTGTGGTTTATTTTTATTTTATTTTATTTTTTTGGTAGAACTGGGGATTGAACTCAGGACCTTGCGTTTGCCAGGGAAGCGCTTATTCCATTGAGCCATCTCCCTGGCCCCTGTCCTTTGGTTTATATATGCACACACCAGTTGATGTTTTTGTGATAATAGGTAGAGTTAAAAGAAGGAAGCATAATGCTATATAATTTTTTTTTTTACTATTTGCCAGGATATTTTGAATTAGGTGCATGATTGAATATGTAAATGTATTTAGTGTACCTGTTATTAATTACTGTTTAACAAATTATCTTTAAATTTCCTAACCTAATTAGGTAATCACTTAAGTGACACAGGTAGGTAGGTGACTACCATGCTTACTTCACACTGGTCTCTCTTGTAAGTGTTATCACCTTTCTCTGGATAGAGTGGTGTTCTCAATGTCTGTAGAACACATACTCATTTGTCTGTTAGGCTCCCTACTTATCCAATCTGGATTTCCATCCCTGTTCTCCATATTCCTTATCCTGTGGGTTAAAAGCAAAAACTGATCCTTCTCCAGCTTTAAATGTCTTTAGTTGCCTTTAACCTAGAGCGTACACAATCTTTTTTACAATTTAATTTAATTTTTTCAAAGTCTTTGTCTTTTTATAACATTTAAAAAATTAGTACGTGTTAATTATACATAAAAATGAATTTTATGATATTTTTATAGCTATTTGTAGCATACTTTGATCATATACTCTCTGTTATATTCTCCCCTATCAGCTAATAATGAAGCATATAGGCCATTTTATGGCATGTTCCTCAGTTTGAGTTTGTCTAGTGCTGCCTCATGATTACATTTCAGATTATATACCCTGGTCAGAATGCTATATAAGCTATGTTGAGTTGTTTGCATATGGGACACCCAAAACCTCACAGCTCTCTGCTCCTTTGATGATACTACCTTTGATGGCTTAGTGAAGGTCTTGTCTTGAGTCTCCACTGTGTGATTGTTATTTTTTAACCTTGAAACTCCTGCAGAGCATAGAAAATTGCTCAGCACATTGGAGAAGCTGCATTTATTAAAAGAATAAGTGAATGAATAAATGTTCATCCGTCCTTCTGATTGTTTTCAGGATATTTTCACATTGACATCTAGATATCACTTCAAAAACAATATGTTCCAAAATGATCTCATGCAATAGATACAGCAGACCTGAACAAGGTATTTTATATCATTCTTGTGAAGAACATGGAGAAATGTGGACTAATGTTTTAGTTAGGCAACCCATAATTGAGTGATCTTATGCAATAATTGAGTGGTCTTATGCTTGCTTGCTTTAGCAGCATATTATATATGCTAAAATTGAGAGATTAGTTTGTTATCTAAGTAGAAGATTGCCTAGGGGAAGTCTAAGGGGAAAGGATTTAAGAGCTTGAAGTAGAATTTGGGCTCATCATAGGTAAACAGTGTGACCTGATTTCCAAGAGTACTAAAGTGATCTTATATGATAAGAAGACTAAATTCTTTCCCTGTGATGTTATACTTACAATTTTGAATTGCAGGTATATGCAATGTGTTGGGTTTAGGATTATCAGTAACCTGGAACTCAGAGCTAAGGGACTAGAGAATTGGTATAGAAATTATGTCACAGGAGGAGTGTTTGGTGAAACAGTGAATGCTCAGTCTAATTATGGGAATATTTCAATGTGGATATGGGGTATCTCTTATAACTAGGTGATCATACATTTATTGTCCATTGTAGAACTAATTGAGAGTAGAAAAGAGCACTCTGCATTATCAATAACTAGTAAATGTGCTGGAATGATGGGTTTAACTAGAACTGTCCTGGAAAATAGAACCATGTTCAACTACTTAAAATAATCTTCAAGTGTTTGAAACTTGTCATCATGTGAATGAAAAGGTCAACTTCATCTCCAGAAGAAGTGGGGCAGGAGAACAATTACAATGAGCCACAGTGTAATTTTTTTTTTCAGTTGTTGACAATGCAGTGCTTTGCCTCACCAGGTGATAATGTTTCTTATCACTGCTAATGCCAAGAATCTGCACAGCACCCTTTCTAAGGCTTGATAATATACCAGTTAGATGAATCAATTTGTGCCAGTCCATCCAATGTTGTTTCCAAGTTCTGTGCACATACCCAGTTTTTCTCTAGTTTATCCATGTATATACTCCTGGCCTTTTGCCAGAGCAAGTTAGAATTCATTCCTTTGGGAAAGGCCTGTCTCTGCAGTCATTTGCTTGCTTGTACATGCTGTGGACTTTGTCCATTCTGTATTATGCAGAACCCTCCCCCCCATTGTATAGCAGAGTGTGGAGCTATCACGCACTGCATGTTGTTGGCTGTTTTGTTTGTGCCTTTTTCCTACTCTTTCCAGCATCTGTTCTTCTGTTTGGAGATTTCTGTGTCCATTCTGTTGTGACTTCTACTGCAGTTGCTTTATTTGTGATAGTCTTCCTTCCTTCCTTCCTTCCTTCCTTCCTTCCTTCCTTCCTTCCTTCCTTCCTTCCTTCTTTCCTTCCTTCCTTTCTTGTCACTCTTTCCCCAACTCTTCCTCCTCTATTCCCTTTCCCACTTTCTCCCCTCTTTCTGCTTCCCTTCCTTCTCCTTCCTTCTCTCTTTTCTTCACACAGGAAAGTGAACACAGGGGCTTCACAGAGTTATGTGCCTGGCCATTTTCATATTTTAAACTGGTTTAAAAATAGCATTGGCTCCTTGTTACCTACCACTATTATTCTAGGTGCTTCTATAAGACTTATGCACTGATAATGACATTATCTTGGTTAAGGTAGTATCTATCAGCCTTTTATATTGTTTTCTTTTCTTCCTCTCATATTGTATATGCTCTTTGGAAGAAAGAGTATATGTCCATCTCACATTTAAGGAATGTACCTCTTCGCACGTGGAGTATAACATAAAACAGCACTTGTATAAATTGGCAGTGGGTAATTTTTGGAAACAAATATTAAACCAATAGATGCAAATAAGAAGTACTTAGGTATAGAACTGAATAAACATGCATAGAACCCATATTCTCAATGTTCCAAAATGGCGATGTAAGAAATTAAGGACTACCTAATTAAATAGGCATGCTCATGAATTGAAATACTAAAAAAAGATGTCTAGCATCGTACTTAATGGAGAAACACTGAAAACATTTCCTCTAAATAAGGAAATAAGATGAGAATGTCAATCCTCACTATTCTTGTTCAATATAATTGAAATTTATTCTGAGCAATCAGGCAAGAGAAAGAAATGAAAGGAATAGAAAGAAGAAAGGAAACCATTTGTCCTTATTTGCAGATGTGGTCCTATTCTTAAAAGACTCTAAAGACTCCTTCAAATGACTTTTAGAATGCATAGAAAAATTCAGCAAAGAAACTGAAATGAAAAAAAAAAAAAAAAAACAGTGGTTTTTCTGTACACCAATAATAATAAACTGAGAAAGAGACCAGAAAAACTGTTCCATTCATAACAGCTTAAAAAAAAATAAAGTACTTAAGGATCAATCTAACCAAGAGGGTAAAACACCTGTCCAGTGAAAGTTACAGAACACTGAAGAAATTGTAGAAGACACCAGAAGATGAAGAAAGCTTCCACTGATTTATCTGTTATTAAGTAATGATAAGCACTAATGCTTTAAAAAAGAAAAGAAAACCCTCCCAAATGACAGCTGGGCCTGGTGGCACATGCCAGTAATGCTAGCACTCAGGAGATTGAGGCAGGAGGATTACTGAGAGTTCAAGGCCAGCCTGGGCTACAGAGTGAGGTGAAGGCCAGCCTGAACTGCAAAAGGATGATACTCTGTCTCAGACAAGAAACAAAAATAAAAACCTCAGTAAGAAGGGAGATTTTCCCAAAGTGATTTAACTTAATTGTAAGAAAGTATCTCAGCAGGGGGCTAGAGGACAATCAGTGTTGGAGTGCTTGCCTAGCATACATGAGGCCCTGGGTAGATTTTCAGGACTACAAAGAAGGAAGAGAGGAGAGAAGGAACAAAAGAAACCCTTGGCAGGGTTTTTCATAGACATAGACATACTGATTATACATTTGTATGAAAAGCTGGAAAAGAGAAAAGAATTTTGAAAAATAGTAAAAGTCAGAAAAATCACACCACCCAGTTATGACATGTACTGTGAACCTGCTATTAGTTGATTGTATCAGTCTGAGTTCTGTGTACATTGGCTCACACAGCTGCAGAATTTTTCAAGTACAAAAATTAGCACAGAATTGAACATGTGTATGAAAAAATAAGCTGCTGTTTTCTTTATATCTTATATAAATTAAGACAAATCCAGATCTGAGTATCAAATTATAAAAATATTCGAGAAAAATATTTATGGTGTTCTGTTAGGGAAAGAGTTTTTGTACATTGTAGCAAATGGACGATTCATTTATTTTTGTTTTATTTATTTATTTTTGAATGTAGTTGGCGTACATTATGTAGTTTGGACTAGTAAATTCCTCCTGTTTTCACCTCCCCAGCGCCGGGATTATAGGCATGCACCATCATGCTTGGACTTGGTGGCCAGCTCAGTGCACCTGGGATGAGGCTAAGTGTGGCATGCAGTAGAGATCAAACCCCAGTCCCTGCATTTACATAAGAAGGCAGTCCACTCAGTCATCTTGCTGGCCCAGATGATTCATTTAAAAAGTTGGCTTAGATTTCATCAACACACTTTTGGAAAGGATGTTGCATGGAGAATAAGATCGGACATACTTTCTTGTGCTTATGAGCCATTTGTGTTCCTCCTTTTAATTCCAGGGGATTTTGTTTTTGCTTGCTCATCTTATTATTTGTAGATGTCTAGTGATTCTTAGAAAGTCTGTGTATATCTTAGAAACAAATCTTTCTAGATTCTCTGTGCTATGAATATTTTCTTTCAATTTATGACGCCGCTCCCCTCTTTTTCTAACCTTTAAGTTTTTTGATGAACAACAAATCTAAAGATAATATAGTTAGATCTCACCTTTTTTTTACTTATGATTGTGCACTTTTTTCGTGTTCAAGAAACTTGTATCTAGAGGTTATAAAGCATTCTACCATGTTATCTTTACAAAGCATAAGTGATATGTCTTTCACTGTTGGGACTTAGTCCACTCAGCCATCTTGCTGGCCCAGATGATTCACTAGGATTTGATTTCAGAGTATGTGCAGCAGGACAAGACCACTTTCATTTTTTCCCCTTTTCTATGGCTCTCTTGTTAAAATATAAATATAGGTGTTCAAACTTTTTCCACTGAGTCTTGGTGATACCTCTTCAACATTAATTTCTGTATGCGAAGGGCCTATCTTTTTATTGACCTTTTTGTGTTACCATTTCCTTCCTTTCCTTTCTCTCTCTCTCTCTCTCTCTCTCTCTTTCCTTTCTTTCTTCCTCAGGTACCAAGGATGAAATGCAGGACCTTGCACTTGCTGGGCTGGAGGCCACTGAGCTATCTCCCTGCTCCCTCTTTTTTACTATAACTTTTTCCTGAATAATATTCAGTTTTTCTACCAATATTACATTATCTAAAGTATTATAATTTTATAACAAATCTTGACAGTCAATAGAGAAAAACATCTTGATTATTTATGTTAAGACAGTGGTATTATTTACAAATAATGACACTTTTGTTGTTCCTTGCTTATTCTTTTTTAAATAGGACAATTTCAATAATTAATACTTTTTACATTGTTGTCTTCCTAGTGGTTATCCATAGTACAAGAAGCAGACAGGGTCTACTGTCCAAACACTGTTAGTACAAATCTTTCTTCTCATGGAATTAAGTGAAGGTAGCTGCATATCAACCTTAATTATTATTATGGTCCTTTTTTTGTTTAGTCCTGTCAGAGGTGAGTATTCTATTGGCATTCACTTATAGGTGGTTGAATTCAGCAAAACACTCCAACACAGTCTAGCAGTCCACAATAATAGTGAGTTATCTGCAGAAGTTGTTGACTAGAGCCTTTTATACCTCAGCGTATTAATATGGTTTTACTTTATGTACCTCATTTTTATACTTTTCTGCTGCATGGTTAAGAACAAGATAAAGCAAGACCTATGTAATAAGAAATGTAACTTTTTTTATCTGATAAGAACAATCAAGTCCCCTGAGAATTTATCCTGTAATCCTATACTGCACTTTGTAGATTCTTTGTCAGTGTCAGCCGTGTGGATGAATTATGGCCTTTGCTTGACCAGTTTGCTCTCTGTGAAAGCCTGAGAGAAAGTTTTCTTTCCATGTGACTCTCCTTAGGCACACTGTAGATCATTGATCACATTCCTCTGTGGCTCCATAATATCTTTGATCAGAAAATTTGAGGCACAACAGAGTTGCATGATGTTACAGTACAGGTTCTCCTATGTCCTGAGTCTTCACTGACCTTGAAAGGCCAGGGCCAAAATTTTGGCTATCTTTGCAGCCCTTTTCACCGATTTTTGGTCTGTGAACTTAGGTTGTTAACCCTCCAGAAGAGAAGCTGATTATTGCCCTGCAACATATGCAGTTCAGTTTACCCCAACTATCTGTCTAAATATTAAACATCTTAGGCATAACATGGAACAGGTATTTTCCACCAGTGATTGATGTATTAACTTTATGTCCTTACAGAATATAAGGAAAAAAAGATTTAAAAAGTATTGTAGCAAGACAGTAATGTAATATTTTTTCCTGTGTCTTTTTGTTTTTCATTTATTACCCAAAAAAATGAATAAAATAAAAAATTTAAAAAAAACTTTTACTTGTGAATCAATGTGGTAATAATTGTTATGACATGACAGGAAGTATGTATTTAGCAGACCAGAATGACAGGCATTCCAAGTGAGACCCTTCAATTACACACTACTATCTTCAGTGCAGTTGCTTGGTTCACAGGTATCATCAGATATAGATGGTCAGGTTGAGAATTCTACCATTTAACTGCTACTTTCAAAAACCTGCTGATGTTTCTCGAGATCATTGCCTTGCCCATCTTGTGCGTGCAAATGTATGGTTTTGCGCCTGTCATGTTTCCTAGCTTTTCTCCTTGCCCTGTCCTCATTACCCAATTCTCAACTTCTCACTTTCCTTTTAATTGTGTTACACCTTCCTATTTGTAATTCTTCTTTTGAGTACTTATACTAGAGAGATTACACGATATTACATATGTGGGTCTGGTATATCTCACTAATATGTATACCTTCAAGTGGCATTCACTTAAATATGAAGGCTTCAAGTTTATCATTCTTTATAGAGCTCTATACTCTATAAAAATACCATATTTTTTTCAACCATTCCTCATGTGGTGGGCATCTTGGTTGTTTCCAAGACTTGGCTATCACAAATTGTCCAGCTATAAATATAGATACACAAATATTACTATGATATGATGTTTTCAGTTCCTCCGGGAAAATTCCAATAGGGGAATAGCTGCCTTGAATAGGATTTCCAGTCCTAGTTTTGCTTTTTGTTTTGTTTTATTGTACTTTATTGAAGAACAAATAGCAATGAGAAAGTTTCAAATCAAATTATCAGGACAGATTCAATAATTAATACATTACAAATTGTTTTCATAGTGGTTTTTTGTTGTACAAGGTACATACATGATATTCTATTTACAAACACTATTAGAGCCGATGCCTCTAATCGATGAATTAAGAGAATGTACCTGTATACTTATCTTTTTCAAAGCTCAATTATAGTATGGTTTCAATAATTAATACTTTCTATGTTGTTATCTTCCTAGTGGTTATCCATAGTACAAGAAGCTGACAGGATATCCTGTCCAAACACTATTAGTGCAAATCTTCTCATAGAATTATGTAGAAGTACTGCATATTTATCTTATGTTTTATATAAGCATAGAATGATTCTTCCTTTGTATCCCATTTTTTGTTTAGTCCTGTCAATGATGTGTATTCTATTGTCATTAAATTATTATAGGTGCTTGAATTCAGTGAAACAATACAACACAGTCCAGCAGTCCACAATAATGGTGAGTTATATACAGAAGTTGTTGACTAGAGCCATTTACAGCTCAACTTATTATTATGGCTTTATTTTATATACTTCGTTTTTATACTTTTCTGCTGGATGGTTAAGACTGAGATAAAGCAAGACCTACATAACAACAAATGTGACTTTTGTATCTGATGAGGTCAGTCAAGTCCCCTCATGGTTTATCCTGTAAAGCTGTACCTCACTCTGTAGATCTTTTGTCAGTGTCAGCCATGTGGATGAGTCACGGCCATTGCTTAACCAGCTTGTTCTCTGAAAGCCTGAGAGAAAGTTTTCCCTCCATGTGACTCTCCTGAGGCACACTATAGATCATCAATCACATTCCTCTGTGGCTCCGCATCTCCTTGATCAGAAAATTTGGGGCACAACTGAGTTTCATGATTCCAGGTTCTCCTATGTCCTGAGTCTTCACTGACCTTGAAAGGCTAGGGCCAAAAATTGCAGCTTTTCCATTTCTCCAATTTTTGATCTGCGAACTTAGGTTGTTGACCCTCCAGAAGAGAAACTGATTAGTACCCTGCAACGTATGCAGTTCAGTTTACCCTGTCTATCTGACTAAATTATTTTCAGTTGTTGTTGTACCTTTCTATTTGTATTTCTTAGTTTGATTTCTCATACTGGGGAGACTAATATTTGCACATGTGTGTCTGGTTTATTTCACTTATGAGTATATGTTCAAGTGGCATCCACTTCAATATAAATGCATCAAGTTTATCATTCTTAATAGCTTAGTAATACTCCATTATATAGAAATACCACATATTTTTCAACCATTCCTCATGTGACGGGCATCTTGGTTGCTTCCACGATTTTGCTATCACAAATTGTGCTGCTATAAACATAGGTACACACATATCACTATGACGTGATGTTTTCAGTTCCTCTGGGAAAATTTCCAGTAGGGCATAGCCAGCTTAAGTGGGATTTCCAGTCCTACTCTTTTGAGGAGTCTCCACACTGATCTCCACAATGGTTGTACCAGTCTACATTCCCACCAGCAGTGGAGAAGTGTTCCCTTTTCCTCACAGACTCCCCAACATTTGTTGTTTGTTTATTTCTTTATGATTGCCATTCTTTCTGGAGTGAGATGGTATCTCTTGTTGTTTTAACTTGCATTTCACAGATGGCTAGCAATGTGGAGCATTTTTTCATATATTTATTCGCTTCTTAAATTTCATCCTCTGAGAAGTGTGTATTTATTTCAGATGCCCATTTCTGAATTGGGTCTTTAAATTTGAGGGCCCTAATATATTTAGTTCTTTATATATTCTAGAGAGCAGACCTTTGTCTGATTGCTTATTAGTTATGACTTTTTCAAAATATGTGATTTGACTGTTCACTTTGTTTACAATTTCTTTTGATGTGCAGAAACTCTTCAATAAGAGTTGGTTCCAGTTGTTGATTCTTTCAAGTGCTTCCCATGCAAATACATGTTTGTTCATGAACTCTTAGCCTACCTTGTCTTCAAGAGTTCCTCCTACTTTCTCTTCCAGGAGATTGAGTGTTTCTGTTTTAATGTTTAGATCTTTAATCCATTTTGTCTTTAGCTTAGTGCATGGTGATAGAGCTGGGTCAAGTTTTAGTTTTTGGCATGTAGAAAGCCAGGTTTTCCAGCACCATCTGTTAAAGAGGCTATCTTTCTTCCAGTAAGCTTGTTTAGCCCCTTTGTCAAAGATGAGGTGGCTGAGTGTGTTTGCAGAGGTCTCTGCAATCTTCTAATCTATTCCATTGATCCTCAGGTCTATTTTGTTGCCAATACCATGTTGATTTTATCACAGTGGCTTTGTAGTATAATTTCAAGTCAGGAATTGTGATCCCTCTTGCCTTGTCTTTGTTGGCCAGAATTGCCTTTGCTATTCTAGGTCTTTTGTGATTCCAAATAAATATTTCCCTAGGTCTGGGAGATATGTTGGTGGCAGTTTGATAGGGATTGTAGGTTTGGGGGCAGGGGCTCTGGATGGTGCAGCGTGGACAGAGAAGCCAAAAGTTCCCCCACACACTCACCAGGCCTCAGGGGCCAAAAGAGTCACAAAAATTCTAACTGGTTCCACAGGCTTGGGGGCAGGGGCTCAGGGAGTTGCGGGGCAGGCTGGTCTGGGGTGTCTCAGGCTGATCGCTCTCTCTGAGATCTTGTGGGTGGGAGGCTCTGGATGGTGCAGCGCGTGTGGACAGAAGCCAAAGGTTCTTGCATTTCACAGATGGCTAGCATTGTGGAGCATTTTTTCATATATTTATTCGCTTCTTAAATTTCATCCTCTGAGAAGTGTGTATTTATTTCAGATGCCCATTTCTGAATTGGGTCTTTAAATTTGAGGGCCCTAATATATTTAGTTCTTTATATATTCTAGAGAGCAGACCTTTGTCTGATTGCTCATTAGTTATGACTTTTTCAAAATATGTTTGAACACACTCACCAAACTGAGTTCAAGTGGATCAGGGTCAGGAAGAGTCACAAATATTCTTACTGGCTCAGGGGGCTTGGAGGCAGGGCCTCTGGGGAGTTGCAGGGCAGGCTAGTCTATGGTGTCTCAGGCTGATCGCTCACCAGTCATAAGTTTTTAAGGAGTCTCCACACTAATTTCCATAGTGGTTGTACCAGTCTTCAGTCCTACCAGCAGTGAAGGGTTCCCTTTTCCTCACAGCCTCTCCAACATTTGTTGTCAGTTGATTTCTTTAAGATAGCCATTCTTTCTGGGGTGAGATGATATCTCAGTGTAGCTTTAATTGGCATTTCACAGATGGCTAGTGATGTGGAGCGTTTTTTCATATATTTATTTGCTTCTTAAATTTCATTCTCTGAGAAGTGTGTGTTCATCTCGGATGCCCATTTCTGCATTGGGTCTTTAAATTTAATGGCCCAAATGTATTTTAGTTCTTTATAAATTCTAGAGAGCAGACCTTTGTCTGAGTGCTTATTAGTTATGATTTTTTCAAAATTTGTGGGTTGTCTTTTCAGTTTTTTTGGTGATTTCTTTTGATGTGTAAAACTTCTCAGTAAGAGTTGGTTCCAGTTGTTAATTCTTTCAAGTGTTTCCCGTGAGATTACATGTTTGTTAATGAACTCTTTGCCTACCCCTATGTCTTCAAGAGAGATTGAGTGTTTCTGTTTTAATGTTTAGATCTATAACATTTTAACGTTAGCTAGTGCATAGTGATAGGCCTGCATTATGTCTTCTATTCTGTGAGTGTAAACATTCTCAAAGTAATTTGAGACCCGAATTTCCACTGGGTCTGTGGTGATTACAGTCTTTTCATTCCTTATTTCTTGTATTTGAATTTTTTCTTTTCTCTTTTTGATGAAGTTAGTTAAGGGCTCATTGATTTTATTCAGTCTTTCAAAAAACTAGCTTTTTGATTTGTGGATTCTTTGAACTGTTTTCTTCATCTCAATTGAATTAATTTCTGCTCTAATCTTTATGATTTCCTCCTGTCTTTGGGCTCTGGATTTGGTTTACTCTTCCCTTTCTAGATGTCAGAGGTGCAGCATTAGGGTGTATATTTGTTCCTGTTCTGTTTTCCTAATGTGTGAGTTCATAGCTATGAATTTCCTTATGAGAACAGCTTTCATTGCATCCCATAAATTCCAGTAAGGTGTGGTTGAATTTTCATTGAACTGTAGATATTGTTGAATTTCTTCTGTGACCCATTGATTGCTGAGTAGGATATTGTGTAATTTCCAAGAATTTAGTGGTTTTTCTGGTTTCTTTTGTCATTTATTTCCAGTTTCATTGCACTGTGGTCAGATAATATACATGGGATAATTTCTGTTTTCTTGCATATACTTAAGCATGAGCTATGGATTAGTATGTGGTCTATTTTGGAAACTGCCCCATGTGCAGCTGAAAAAAATGTGTATTCATCTGTGGTGGGGTGGAATACTCTGTATATGTCCGCCAGGTCCATTTGTTCCAAGCTCTGGTTCAGTTCTGTTATTTCCTTGCTAATTTTTTTGTCTGGTTGACTTATCCTTTTGAGATAAGGGGGTGTTAAGGTCGCCTGTGAAGATTGTGGTCTTGGGTATTAGGTTTTTCATGTCCATTAAGATTTGTCTTACATAGTTGGGTGCGCCTGTTTTTGGTGCATAGATATTTATGAGTGTTACCTCTTGCTCTTGAATTTTTCCCCTGACCAATATATAGTGGCCTTCTTGTGTCATTTGATCCTTCTTGGTTTGAAGTTGAGATTGTCTGAGAACAGGATAGCTACCCCTGCTTTTTTCTGAGGTTCTGGGGTATATAGTATTTTTTCTATCCTTTGACTTTAAGCCTATGAATGTCTTTTTGAGTTAAGTGTGTTTCTTGTATACAGCATATTGTTGGATTCTGTTTCCTAGTCCACTGTGCCAGTCTACTTTTCTTAATTGGTGAATTCAGTCCATTTCCATTGATGGTTATCATTGAGATGTGTTGACTTACGATTGACATGTTATTTACCTGCTGTTTGCTCCTTTTTGTCCTGTGTTTAATTGATTGCCCTATTTAATGTGTTCGTTCTGTTCTTGTTCATGGAGTTCTGATCATTTTGTTCCCTCTCTAGAACATCTTTTGGTAGTCTGTGTAGGGTTGGCTTTGTCATCATGAATATTCTTTAGTTGTTCTTTGTCATGGGAGTATTTCACTTCTCCATCAAACTTGAGAGTTTTGCAGGGTATAGTAGTCTGGCCTGGAATTTTTTCATAGAGGACCTGAAGTATTCTGCTCCATGCTCTCTTTGCCTTCATGGTTTGTGATGAGAAGTCGGCCGTAATTCTGATGAGTTTTCCTTTTAATGTAATCTACTTTGTTTCTCTAGCGGCTTTCAGTATATTATTCTTGTGCTGTATTTCTGGGATTTTGACTATTACATGACTCGGTGTGTTTTTAATTGGGTTGAAGTTATTTGGCATTCTGTATGCTTTGGTTACCTGAATGTCAGATTGTTTCCTGATATTTGGGAAGTTTTCTGCTATTACTTCTTCCCATATTCTTTTTATATCATTTGTTTTGATTCCTTCATTCTCATTGATGCCTATTAGTCTCACATTGTTCATCTTGGCCTTGTCTTGCAGGGGATGGTTTCTTTTTTCCTGAATTGTAGTTGTTTTTAATAGATCCTTTCTTACCTTTTCAGTAGCTTCACCATCATCTTCAAGATCTGAAACTTTGTCTTCACTTTCATTCAAATGGCTTTGTAGACTTGTGATTGAGATTTTAAGTTCCTCTGTTTCTCTTTGACTCTACTTCATGGGATCTATTTCATTCCTGTATTGCTCATTCAAGGAATCCGTCATATTTCTAATGTCCTTCATTTTTTTTATTAATGTCTTCTTTAGAGGTAGTAATTCTTTTCTTGCAGTTTTTTTCAGAGTGGATTTCCTCCATATGTGTTCATATTTGATTCTTGAATTCAGAGATTTGTTTTTTAATTCAGAAAATATTTCTGCTCTGAGTTCCTCTTTACCTTTCTACTGTTGTTTCTTTGCTTGTGATGTTGTTAATTCATACATTTCAGCTGAGCTAATGTCCTCTGCACTTGTTCTGGGTGGGCATTGGGTTTCCCCCCTATGTTTCTGTATTAGATTCTTTACTTTAGATTCTATGAATTCAGAGATTTCTTTTTGTATTTCAGGAATTAATTCTGCTCTTAGTTCCTCTATACCTTTCTGTTGTTGTTTCTTTGCTTCCAACACTCTTAATTCATTCATTTCAGCTGAGCTAATGTCCTTCATCTGCACTTGTCATGGGTGGGCTCGAGGCCTGAGATTTTATTTTGCTCCTTTTCTTTGTCATTTCGTATAGCACTGGCCTTTGACATTTGGTATAGACTTTGGTGCAGTTATAACCTTAGAACCTACTGAGATTCGGGTACAGATCTATTAAGTTTGAGTTTATCCAGTTATGCCTGGCCTGAGTCTAGCTGTGTTCAGCTCCTTCCTGCTGTACCTCTTAGAAGTGAACTTGTTGTGCCCCTCTCTTGTGCCTCTGGCCCAGAGAGCACAGGGAAGCCAGAAGCTCTCCCCCAAACTTGCTGGGCTGGGCTGGATCGGGGACCCCGAGAGTCTCAGAAGTTCTCACGTGCCGGGCGTGGTGGCGCATGCCTGTAATCCCAGCACTGGGGAGGCTGAGGCAGGAGGATTGTTGTGAGTTCGAGACCAGCCTGAGCTACAAAGTGAGCTTAAGGCCAGCTTGAATTGCATAGTGAGACCCTGTCTCAAAAAGACAAAAAA
>PVKA01003988.1:59010-103890 GCA_004027165.1 Ctenomys sociabilis | reverse complement strand
GGGAAGGGAAGGGAAGGGAAGGGAAGGGAAGGGAAGAGAAGAGAAGAGAAGAGAAGAGAAGAGAAGAGAAGAGAAGAGAAGAGAAGAGAAGAGAAGAGAAGAGAAGAGAAGAGAAGAGAAGAGAAGAGAAGAGAAGAGAAGAGAAGGGAAGCAACAATACGTTTGCAACTGGGGATTTTAGTAGATGCTACTTTAGCCAGGTAAGCCACCCTGAGAACATGTACTTTTAAGATGGTGAAAGGAAAATTGCATTGTGCTTCTGCTACCTTCCTCCTGAAACTGAAAACTGTACCACTGGACAAAAGCAATAGACATACAGTGTATATTCAAATGGAAGCATATTTTGACCAGTACATTTCAAAGCAATCACAGTTATCAAAAGCAAGAAAAGGCTGGGAAATTGTCCAGCAAGAGGACCCTAGGGTGACATAATGTCTAAGTGTAACATGGTATGGATATAAGCACCTTTTAGGAACCTCACCTAAAAGCTGAAGACGTCTGAATAAATTATGGACTTCAGCTAACAATATTATATTAATATTAGCCCATTAGTTATGACTGATGTTAGAGCTTAACTACTTTAGAGCCTGAGCACAGAATACATGGAATTCTCCATACTATCTTGTATCTTCAGGAAATTTTAAAGAAGTCTAATATTACAAAGTCTACCTTTAAAATTTTTTTTCTATTTGACTTTAATACTTTAAGATGCTGAGATACATTGTGAATCTTTCCAAATGCATGTGTCTACTGAACTGAAAAGACTGTACTTTGTCTTGGGCCTTACTGTTCTCCAGAATGCCTGAAGTTAAGAAGAAGAATACTAGAGTCTACTGCTCATTGTAGAGGCTCACCAAGCATCATGGGTAATAAGGTCCTGCGAGCCAGACTGGCTTCTCACATGTTAGCAGCACTGTGCAGAAGCTACATGCTCTCGGGCAAATGAGATCATTTTACCGTGCCTTGGCTTCCTTAAACTGTACTATGAAATGGATGATGCCAGTAAATGGGTCACAGGGTTACCCTGAGAATCCCGTGTGTTTGCATGGACGGGTGTGTGTAGATAGCAAACTGCTCAATATTAGAAAAAGCCTACGGTGGGAGGACAAGAACCAACAGGACCCAAGTACTGAGAGCCCAGGAGAGGAAAGGAAAATCACACAACAAAACATGAAAAAGAACTTGAATCGACTTGGAAATTTTCGAAGCATCTTCCTGGCCATTAATCACCTTCTCCCAAGGACTCTCAGTACAGAGGTCACTCTGCGATAGCCACAGAAGTCACTCTGTGGCAACCACAAAGGCCCTCAACCTCACTCTCTGCTCTTCACCCTTGGGCTGATGCCTCATGGACCTTTCTCTGCATGGAGGTTCCTATAAGGACAGAATTCACCCCTGAAGCCCTTGAAATGCCTAGTTTCCCCCTAAAATGTGGAAAGATCCCCCCCGCACGCTCTTTCTCTACCTTTGAGCTGGGAAGCTGGACTGTGGAATTCGTAGTCACTTCAAGTGACAGATTCTGCAGTGCTTACTCAGCATCTTACTGAGGTTTTGCATGTGTCAGCCAACTTCACAATTAGGGAAAAGAGGAAAATGCAGAGCTATCCAACGTGAATGATTAAATCCCACACAGGCCTGGAAAAAGCCGAAGTGGATCCTCTCCCTGCAGGGAGCTCTGCATCCCCAAACACTGAACATAGTGCTCGAAGCACCTGTTGGCCGTAGGCAGAGCATGGAGTCTCTAGAGGGAGGGATGCAGCTATTCTCAAAGGCCAGGGAAGAGCCGCTCATGGGACCCAGCCATCCAGGTCAGAGAGCACACTGACAAGAATCCTCCGGAGACGGGCATGGCAGTGCACGCTTGTAAATCCCAGCTCTTGGGAGGCTGTAAACAGGCAGATCATTACGAGTCCCATCTAGTAGTGAGAACCTAAATCCCCTGTAGACTCTTCCCTAAAATACAAAAAAAAAAAAAAAAAAAAAAAGAATCCTTCAGAGCTGTCTCTTAAAAGCATTGAGTGGGAGGGAGAAATGGAAAGACTTCTTGCTACTGGTTGCTTCCCATCTTTTTCTATGCCTTAGGAACGCAGGCTCCAGCTAACCTATAGCCTACGCCACAGCTTGCTTTGGACTTCGCTTCTCCTCTTACATTTACAGAGGATGTACATTAAGCAAACAAAAGCACCTACATGACAAATGGAATCTCAGGCTTCCTGAGTCTTTTTATTTTTTATTTTACTTTAAAGATTAAAACCAATCTTGTGGCTTCTTACAGTATTGTAGCCTCCACCAGCAGCCCCCAATCTTTTCAGTGCAAGGGACTGGTTTTGTGGAGGGCAGTTTTTCCAGGGACAGTGGGAGGTCGTGGTTTCAGAATGATCCAAAAGAGCTCACAGACTGGGTTCCTCACATGCTCAGTTCACAGCAGGCTTTGCGCCCGTGTAAGAATCTGAAGCTGCTGATCTGACAGAGTTGCTGTGGCCTGTAAATACATGCTGCCCGCTTCCAGCTGTGCAACCCAGTTCCTAGTGGGACAACGTCCTGGACCACGGCTTGGGGACCCTGGTCTGCAAGCCTTACTTAACATATTCATACACATAATGTATTGCTGGATACAATAAAGGAAGCTCAGTTCAATTTGAATTTCAAATAGACTAAGTTACTTTTTAAGTACATTCTATGTAACATTTAGGACAGATTTATACTTAAACTGTATTTCATGTTTATCTGATATTCAAATTACCTGGGCATTGTGTATTCTTATCGATGAGATCAAGTCCCCCTGACTAGAGTGTAAACTACTTTGTCGTAGACTGTTTTATTTGGGGGCAGAGAGATAGCTCAGCAGAGTAAGCACTTGCCTGACAAGTTCAAAGGCCTGAGTTCACTCCCTAGTTCTGCCAAAAAACATAACAAAAAAGACTGTTTTATTCAAATGGCATCATATACAGACGTGCATTATATGAATAAATTAAAGTGAAAAGCTTGAGGTTCAGAGGAAAAGAATTCAAATTATAGGGGATAGCTGGAGAATAAATGCCACTTCCCAGAATCCAGTGCACACACGTTTCTTTAGTAACAGGGAATACTGAAAAACTTTCAAATGACAAAAATACATGGAATGCCCTGTCCATTTTTTAAATACAGGGTTTTAGTACATAGTTCAAACTTATAGTGATCTTCCTGTTTCAGCCTCCCTAGTGCTGAGATCACAGCCATGTGCCAACACACCTGGCTCCAGAGCCAACATGGCATGTGGTACTGGGGGATCAAACTCGGGACCTTGCTCTTGCCAAGCCGACACTTATGCCACAGACCTATCTCCCTAGCTTGTCCTGTGCATTCACATGATCACTGCCTTATATTGTCCTAGAGTTGTTGTATGACTCAGTGACTTGGAGAAAGCTGACAGCAGTGTGAATGAGTCTCTGTCCACCCACATGCAGTGGTTCTGTGAGGTTGGTGGGTGCCCTCTGGCCAGATGTTTCTACATCTCCTGGTAAACTCATTTTAGTGCACATAGACATGTGGTGATTCAAATTTTCCCTAGAACTAGTTGGAGCATCTTACCACTTCCTTTAGTGATTATTATATTAATCTCTGCCACGTATTTATTCTATATTAATAACATTCATTATTTTGCCCTTATTGAAAATTTCCCTTTGACAGCTTGTCCTTCTCTGTACAGGGAGCCCAGAGGAAAGTCAAGAGACCAACAGTGTCTAAGCAGTCGTGGGGCGCCAGGTGGCCATGACACTGATGGTGAGGCACAGAAGACATTCTTGAAGCATAATCTGACCATGTCTCCCCCCCAAGGCACAGCTTCCCCAGACTGAGCTGGGAGGGTAATGGGATGAGGTCCCCAGTCCCCATCTCAGCTCACAGGTAGGCCTGTCCTATACCAACCTCCTACACAGGCCCTAGCACAAGCTAGCCGCTGTCTCGTGCCCCCTACTCACGAGCCCCCTTTCAGCTCTGGGTGTGGTTACATGGATGCCCATCCTATATACTTCCACAAACATCTGGCCATTCTGGAACCCACTTTTCCCACTGGGTTGCAATTACTATTTAATTGTTTACAACAGAGGTGGCAAACCAATGGCGCATGTGCCACAGCCGGCTGTTGGCATCATGGGAAGCCCTTAAATGCTCTTAAACGTCTACCACTCTTGGTCTATAGCCTGCCTCCGAGGGCACTTCGTGAGCACAGGGCCGACACTCCCTTTGTGTTTTTGCTTGTGCATTCTTGACTCCAGGCATAGGGTGTGGCATAAATACATTGTGCTAAAATTCAAAACCACTTGTGAACTGAATAAATAAGACTGGATGCTTATAAGCCCACTCATGGGCAGAGGATAAGAAAGCTTCAGTAATAAGAGATATAGGAAAGGGGGCAAGATTCTGTATTAAAATTTGAACCACCACATGTCCATGTGCACTGAAATGAGTTTACCAGGAGATGTAGAAACATTTGGCCAGAGGGCAGCCACCAACCTCACAGAACAACTGCGTGTGGGTGGACAGAGACTCATTGATACTGCTGTCAGCTTTCTCCAAGTCACTGAGTCATATATAGGTACAAGAAAGAGGATATGAGCAATGGCCATATTTTCTTAGAACATCTTGTTGGAGGAAGAGTCAGTAAGGTACCATCCTCTCCCAAGTACTGACTCTCAAGCACCCAGTGATTTTTTTTTCAGTCCAACTACATGGATCTAATTATTATATTATTCAAGTGTACAGAATAGTAATTTTCATCACTCTTCCTATGAAATTGAATTATAAAATCAGACAAGCACCTTAAATCTGGCAGTGTATATTATAGTTTTTTTTTTCCATAAAAAAACAGAATCTTCCTAGCTAAAAAAGAACAAAAGCATAAAATATTTTTGATCCCCACCTTCCCAGGACAACCTGGAGGAAGCCAATCAATTTTGCAAAGGTGCCTCTAGGAGAGAGCAAGCTCTGGGGAGTCCTTTCATAATGCATTTTCCGTCTCCACCTTCAATTGCCTTTTAAAAGCTGCCCGAATTCCAGGATTCTCTAACTCCTCCATACCCCCGAAGGACTTTCACTTTCTCCTTCCGGCATGATCACTCCGGACTCTGTGGTTTTGCTTGTAGAAGTAGCTCCAGAGCCGGGCTCAGATGTACTAGCTAGAAGGTGCTTACTGTGGACCCCTGAGTCTCAACAGTGGTCAGGATGGTGTCTTGGTCTCTTTCTCATTGCTGAGAAAAAAAATGTCCAACAGCCACCACTGAAAGGAAGAGAGGTCCATGTGGGCTTCTTTCTCCTTTCTGTGGGAAGCAGTCTCCAAGGCCAGAAGGACACAGTGAAAGGGACTGGCAGAGGAAGGCAGCTCCTGTCATGGCGGCCAGGAAAAGAGAGCAGGGGAGAAGTGAGGAGGGAGAGGCAGCCCCCAAAGGTAAGCCCCCGGCCAGCCTCTTAGCACCAGGCTCTGCCTCCTAGCAACATGGTCAACGATGCACTCAACTGTGGGTTCATCCTCTAATGACTAGGGGGTTCCCCTGATCCAGTCATTTTCCAGAAGCCCTGCCTCAGAACACATGAGACTTTGGGGGACACCACAGATCCAAACCATAACAGATGGCATACAAGTGAACTTGCTCACTTCCTTTCAACCACCACTGCCCCTTCACTGTGGAGAAAGCGAGCTGAGCCAGGTGCCCAGGCTCCTTTTCTCTGGTCCTTTGCTGACCAGACCCAGCAGCCCCTTGGGAGCAGCATCTACCAAAGCACACCCACTGTTTTTCTGCTGCTCAAAAGCTGCTACTTCCTGTCCCCCATATAAGTGTGCACCTTTTGCCAGCAAAAGAAATGTCAAGGGAAAGAAAAGCCCAAGCCAAGCCAGCTCCAGGAAGTGGGCATGATCCCTCCTGGGAGGGGACCTCAGAATGGGACATGGCTGCTAGTAGCCCAAGGCTTGGGCAAGTTCTATGGACCTGGGGCTCAGGTCACATCCTTCGGAGAGCTGCTTCCAGTGCTGGCTGGGGTTTACCTTTCAGAAAACAAGTTAGGGCTGTTTGAAGAGACAGAGCCAGTTATGGTGGGGAGGCTTAAAGCCCAAGAAATAACACGTGCTCTGTTCTGCTTGGCATCCTGCTAGGGACATTGTCAGCATCTCCCATCCAGCTGAGGCCTGCCAAGCAGTACCCACTTCTACTTTGATTTCAAAAATGAGGAAAGGGACTTCTGAAGATCTTATGTGGCTTCCCAAGGTCTTAGAACAAGGTAGCGACAGCCATAGCTTGGAAATGCAAGGCAAAGGTTAGAGTTCAAACCTCCCTAACTAGTATATGTTTATTTGAAAATGAGCTGTAAGAGTTTTCATTTTTCTATCTTATCCATCCCTCCATGATGCTCTGAAATATTTACTTCACACACACAAGTTGCTGTCTCAAGCCTCAGCACTCAGAAAGGATGGACAAATTTGAAGAAAAGGCCAGTTGTGGCCATAGCGGTGGCAGAGGGACAGCAACTCTGTGCAAGAGACACCAAGAGCCAGTCGTGGCTTCTGCCTGTGAGGAGCAGCCGTCCTGCCCCTAAGGCTCCAGCCCCATCTGTGGGCAGTCAGGAGATGATCGGCCCAGAGATTCTCTCCACCAATTTCACTACAGGTTCTAGGAGCAAACACCTTTTGCCTCCTATTTATTTAGGGAAAGAGCTTTACAGGACTGGTTTCCTGGGCTGTCACTTAAAAGCAGTCGTAGCCCATAGCCAGGTCCTTTCCCTACTTACAGCAGGGGTAACTTGGGTTATCTGTCCATTGGGAATACAGTACTACATTTTGACTAGAAATCACTGGCCCAATTCTTTAGTTTTCCCCTTTCACTCATCATTTCTGCCCACCTTTTTCAGTTTAAAAGCCCTAAGCCTATAAAAGTCATTGGCTCATTTACTGAATTTATCTATTTCTTGGGACTCGGCCATTAAAATATGGGTGCCCTTAGTAACTTAGGAACAATGTGACTTTCAAAGACAGCTGTAAATTTATGAAACTTTTCTAGCAATACTTGGGATCTGAAAGATAGCAAGTACAAATTTTCATCATTTAAGGCAATGGTCCAGAGTTCAATTTATAGAACTCATCACAGTTACTATTTTAAAATTAAACTAACTTTTTGTTAGGCACATGAGCCCCCTCCTCACTAACGACTGGTGAAGGAAACGCACCTATTTCATGTTCACAGTTGACCAAAAGCTTCGCATGACTTCTCATGGGAAACAGGACAGAATAGAGAGCAGGTGCTCTGGCCACAATTCTGTGTCTCTTTCTTACTCTTACTGCCTAACATCACTGCCTCTTTGTTCCCTCATCTGTGAAATGGAGATAACGACACTTATTTCAGGTCTGTTTATGTAGACAATGAGATGAAGAGAACAATTAATTTAGCACAAAGCCAAGCACTGGGGGACTGCTTCCGCAGTCCTTATGCTACGGTGTGGATGGGGTTTGGCTGTGTCCACCAAGGTTCATTGTTGCAAACTTGGTCGTTCTTGTGGAGATGCAAGGAAAGCAGGAGACCCTTGAGAGGTGGGGCTCACTGGGGAGCCCTTAGGTCACTGTAGGTGCAGCCCTTGGGAGAGACTAAGGCAGGACTTTGGTACCCCACTCCTGCTCTGGCTTCCTGGCTCCCTATATGACATCTCTCATAAAGGGCTTCTGTCACTGTGTTGCCAAATGTCACAAGATGACATGGGAAAGTGGTTCTCATTGGAGCCAGCACCCTGCAATTTGGGCTTTTAGAACCCCAAAACTGGGAGCCATACACACTTTCAGGTTTGTTACTGGCCTCAGTTGTTTCATGATAGTAACAGAAAAAGCACAAATACATTTGCTTTTAATACAGTCCATGGTATTAAATATATATGTAATGCCACTCTAGGTCAGCTTCTGACTCAGTCAGGTTTTGAGAATAAAGGGGTTACAAGTTTTTATCTTTAAGAATTTCTGGGGGCCAGGGAGATGGCTCAGTGGAATAAGTGCTTCCCTGGCAAGCACAAGGACCTGAGTTCAATCCCTGGTCCCGCCAAAAAAAAAAAAAAAAAGGAACAAGAATTTCTGGGGTTGCTACAGGAGTCAAACATGTTTCTAGAGATTGTAAACTAATTTTATCACTTGACTCAGTTCCCTTAGAATACTTTTATTGATTGTACTTTGCAGAAAATTTTCCTAATTTTAGAAAGATACAGAAATAAAGAGATATTTGGAGGAGGCCCTGCCTCCAAGAACACAAATGCAGAATGGTGAGTAAAACCAATTCAGTCCCTTAAGCTGTCCTCTGTTCTTCACTGTTGACCTGGATTGACTGATTCCGAGTATGAGTGCACTGATGCTACCTCACCGTCTTTGATTCGTATGACCCAGACAACCATTTCTCTTCAGCTGGGGCTTGTTCCCAACAAAGAGGATGAGTCTAAAGTTGCAGTACCAAGTCCCGCTGCCCACACGTTCCCCGCAGCGCACTCCGGCTTCCACCTGCGCAGTGAGTACCTCAGGAGGCAACAGGGACTAGCGAGGACCGCCGTGTCCTGGGAGCGTCAGGGGCCAGCAGCGCGCTCAGAGCAGCTCCTGGCAATTCTGGCCATTTGGGAGCAGCTCTGGGAACATTTTGAGTTGGTTTTTCTTACTATGTCATTTAACCACTGTTTGTTTTTTCTTTGCATAGAATCTATAAACCTGGATATGTGTCAGTTGAGGCTGAGGTCAGAAAATACTACAAACTTGGTAGTATTCTGACTCACTCAACAGAAACATTTTCTCATAATTTTTTTTTTTATTTTTTTTATTTTCTCATAATTTGGGGGACTGGAAGGCCAAAATTAGAATATCAGCCTGATTTGTCCTGGTATGGGACCTCTTCCTGGTTTATAAGCTGTCACCTTTTCACTGTGTCTTCATATGGGAAAGAGGAGCCGGGTTTCACACTGACATCCAATCTTTATTCCTTAAAGACTCCACTTAAGCATCCCATTCACATTGGAAACCGTGTGAATTTTAAGGGATGCATTAACCCCATCTGCTGCCATGCCCCACTGAACCTCATCACTTAAAGTCACGATACTCATGCACGTGTACCCACACATGCTTTGGGAGGTCTGTTAGGTGAGCGCGTGGGGCTACCCTATCTTGGAGAGGAAAGGAGAGAATTATGCCTAGACGCAGGATCAGCTGCAGTGATTGGATTGCAGTGAAACTCCAGGGTATGGCAAGCGACGAGCTACGAGATGGGACTATGAGGAAAGAGGGACACTTGACGCCTGTGATCAATTTGATTCAAGCTGATTCAAGAGGCAACTGGGAGTCCCTGCTTAATGCTCAGGAGGGAAGGTGCCAGGCTAGCAATTACGGCAACAAAAGCTGATTGCTCTGACTCTGTGGGAAAGCTTGCAGAGAAAAGGCAGGTGGAGCCCATTGGTTTTAGCGCTGTGCTGAGGGAGACATGATCCTGCGGCTGTGCGTGTGCCGATGCCTGGTGTGGGAGTTCTCGCCCACCCCAAGCACCTCTCTGTCTGCCTGACAGCTGTAATTCATCACGAGTCTCACACCCTCCATAAAGCTGTCAAGACAGTTATTATCATTATCATTGCATTTACCAAACATGTATTTTATGATCAATTTCAGGGGGAGATTTCTCCTGCTGATCCCCTTCCTTGGCCAAGAAAGGAAACTATGTCCCAGTGAACTTTCCTAACATCTCCTGGGTGCCAGTCTACCTGGCCAGGACTTCAGCCAAAATGTTTGACTTCAGCTCCTGTGTGGCAAGTACTACTCTCCTGCTTCCACCCTGCTTTTGTAGCCCTGTTAGATCCCTGTCCCTTGGGCTCCCAGGAGCACAGCTCCCACATCTGTTCAAGGACATACTGCTGCTCTGACCTCCCGAAATACCTAGCTGGTACCCTGTAACCACCTTACCTCACGTTCTCCCTTCCCCTCGAGACAGCGACTGCCATAAGGACAAAGCTTAATGCTTCTTCAGCTTTGTGCTCTGCACACACCTAGCTCAGAGCCTGGCCCTGGGCAGCGCCTCAGTAAATGGCAGATGAGTGAACAAATAGCCCATCGAGCTGGGCTGAGTTCTCTGTGCCAATAGCAACCATGGGACGCAGGATGTAGACACAGCCCTGCTGTGAAGTGGACAGAAAGCTGCCTTGTGGAAGACCTCTTTTCAGAGTCAGCCAGCTTGCCACATGTCCAAGATTCTGTGAGTGGAGGAACAAAAACAAACATTTGGAAAAGAATGCATCAGGACGAAAGATGCATAATCTTCACTTTTACCATTTCTCAAACAATACAGCATGACAATTATTTCCATAGCATTTCCATTGTATGAAGTAAATAAATAATCCAGAGATGATTTAAATGTCCAGGAAGGTGAACTTAGATCACAGGTAAGTACTATGCCATTGTGTATAAGGACTTGGGCTGCCCTTAGATTTCGGTATTCATGGAGGTCCTAGACCCAACCTTTTGTGGACACCAAGGGGTGACTGTATCTAAATTCCCTTTGTGCAGGAGCTCAGGCTTTAGAAGACAGGACTGGTGAGTCTTGGACTTGATCCTAGGATTCTCAAGGTCACAGATGACCCAGAGAATGTGTCTTGCTCAATCCAGGGCTTTCTGGTTTTCCAATGATGAGAAGAAGTGCTGCATGGAGCTTGGTGCCTGAGCTCTGTAGCCACCTGGCTTGACAGCCTGCCCGGCCCTTCCCTCCCTCCACAACTTGGCCTCTAAGGCCAAGCTCCAGGTTCAGCACCTGTCCTTGTCCCCATCTAAAATAGTGCTAATCTCCCAGCATTGCTTTGATGATTGACTTAATGCATGAAAAGTGGTTAAATGCTAGACACATGTTAGTTATGATTAGTATTTTTTCTTTTGCAGCGCTGTGGATTAAATATTGTTAGCAATTGTTTTATTTCAAATCACCTTGGTAGTAAAACCTATAGATTGAAAGTTCTTAGTGTCCAGATCAGTCCAGTCCTGGCAGGTGCCTCTGAGTTTTGGCTGTGGCCCAATTTTAGACTATCACCCTAGAAGGTATGTGCATGATTTCACTATCCCATCTAGAGAACGGGCTGTAAATTTCTGCCTTGTGTATTTTACAAGTCTAAAACAATGTGATCATGGCTTGAAAATGTAAATAGTTATGGTCTTATAATAATTATTATTGTAGTTGCAAGTAGACTATTTTAAGAGCCATATGGCTTTAATTAATTAAGGATAATGGCATCCAAAGTCATCTTTCTAGCCAGAAATAATGCAAGAATCTGAAAGCAGGCAACAGCCTGGGATGGAATGCAAGGAAGACTGCAGCAGAGACAGAGCACTGTCTGCGCAGATGTGGAGCATGCGTCCCTTGTTTGTCCTCCTCCTGAGTGTCCCCTTTTCCTCTGGCTTTCTTATTATTCCAGCCTCACCCACTACAAATTTCCCCAAGGAGCAGTAGTGGTGGAGAATCAGGGAAGATTATTGGCTGCTTACAGCTAATGAGCTACTTCATTTGCTACACTGCAGAAAGCCCACCCAGTCCTTCACTCTGATCTCATGACCAAGTGAGCTGGAGAGAAGCCGGAGCCTTCCCCACTGCATGCTCCTCGAGACTGAGCCCTAACAGACAGGTGCAGAGACGCACTGCCTTGTCCCACACTCGGGCCTGCTTTGCCTATGTCCTGTAAAACACTCACTTATTCATCTGCCCTGGCACTTGAGAAATCACCAGGGATTTCTAAACACAGCACAAAACCACGATCACTCAGGAAGCACATCTCTTGCCAGTGGAGAATTTCCTGTCGGAACTTAAAGATTTAAATTTCCCTAGAAAGGAGGAGGCAGGCTTTTCCCACAGCATTTTTGCTTCCTTTAATTCAACAGGTGAGAGGAGCTTCAGTACTAAAAGCAAAACCATGAAAAAATATTCACCTTCATGGATATAATCATAAAAGCCAAGTGAGGAGGAAGAGGAGAAAAAGAAAGAAGAAGAAGGGAAGGAAAAGGGGGAAGGGGAAGAAAGGGAGGAGGGGAAGAAACAATAGAAAGGGAGTGAAGGAAGAAGGCAGAGAAAGAAGAAAGAAAGAGAAAGAGAAATTAGGAGATAATGAAGGGTAACAGAAAATTCAACAATCCTCTATTCCAACATCACTTTTTTTGGCAGAATGGGGGACTGAACTCAGGCCCTTGTGCTTGCCAGGGAAGTGCTTATTCCACTGAGTCATCTTCCCAGTGCCCCAGCATCACTTTTGCCATGTATGCCTTTCTAGAAAATTCTAGCATCCATAATTAGAGTCAAAATGCCAGCAAAAATTTTTGTCTCTTGATCTCAAATATGATTTTAGACAGAGCTCCCCGAGAGAGATAGATATATTTCCATTAGTTTCAGCAAGGTACAGATATGACTGTTTGGCAAAGTTGTTCCTAAGAGTCAGAGTGAAGGAACAAAAAGCTCTGGGACCAGCACAGCTACAGGCAGATTTGATTAATGACCAGTGGAACTCGGAGCCTGAAAGTTTAGTGCAGTGGCTTCCTGAGGGGTTTTTTATTATTCTTCCTTTAAGAAAGACGATGTGAGATGATCATGAACGCTTTCATCTTTCTCTGTCCCTTCAAACTGTCTAACTGCTACTGATAACAGAATTTTCAAAGCAGGACATAAGACATAGTTTTGATTGAACAACTTTTATATCAAAAGCAGAAGCTTAGAGAAATAACAGCAATGAGCATGTGGGGGCCGGCAGAGAGGTGGGTGAGTGGGGAGACTTGCACACTCTGCCAGCTTGGAGCACGTAGACCATTTCAGCCACTTCCAGCAGACCTAGGGATGACCAGAATGCTTCGGTATTTGTGTGTATCCTAGGCACTCAGCAAGGTCACCCATAGTAGGTTCCCACATTTCTCTCTGATTTCTGCTCTGGTTCTCTGCAAAAATTGTGTTTCCCTTGATACAGAACATGATGGGCCCTTGGAGGTGGTGGGCCCCCCACAGAGGTGAAAATGTGCCATTTCTGGATTGCGATATTTGTTTGCTGTTTGTTTTGGTGGTGGTAGTATGGGGTTTTGAACCTAAGGTTTCCACTCAGATCTATATTTCCTACCCACTTATCCTGCTTTCCAAGCTAGATCACCCTGATTGCCTGGGGCTGGGCTAAAATATGTAATCCTCTCACCTCCTAGAGTGCTGGGTGGAACAATGTACCACAATGCCAGTTAAGATCAGGATTTTTTAAAAGTGGGCATACCTGTTTCATCTCCCCTGCTCCCCTCCCCTGCCCTCCCCTCTCCTCTTGTCTTTTCCTCTCCTCTCCTATCTTCTTCTCTTCTTTCTCAGTATGATTTCCTCAGGCTGAAATTTGTCTAGGATCCCTAAGACTCTACAAGCCAGCTGTCTGAGCCAGCACATAGAGGGAACTCACTCTCTATCCCTGGACAGCTGCAATGGAAAGTGACATGTGAATGTGGTTTGCTTTGTTATGGCAACTGTTCTGATCCTGATGCAGGTAGCTGTTATAGGTGATCATGAAGTGGGGGCATTGTCCCATGGCAGGAATGCAGACTGAGCTCACAAAGAGAAGACAAAAGCTGTGTTGTGCCAGTATGCTGGTCTAATGGGAACTGAGTGGAGGAGGAAGTGCAGTACCTATAGCAAGGGAGTGTGCCAGGTTTCTTGGAAAATGGAGAGAAGATGAAGACAGGGCAGCTGCTGGCTTGTACCTGTGCTCTGAGATGCTAACACTGATGTCATACCTGAAGGTGGCTGCTGAAGCATCACTGCACCTCAATGAATGGGTCTCTCCCCCTCCTGCAGGATTCACAGAAAGCCTTTGAGCAACACTTGCATCAAGGTCAGAGCCCCTAGGCCCAGAGACTCGGAGTCCTATAACTAAACCTCGTCGTCAGTTCTGGGCTTTGGGGAAGGATCTTAAACCTCTGTTGGCCTGTCAGAGAACAGGACTACATGCACAGCTGATAAACTCATATTGATTTTCACAGATCACCCTTGTCAAAAGGATTTATTGATGTGTCAATGCGTGTTGTGGAGAGGATCCTAGCAGGATGGCTTTGAAGGATTTATAAGAAATCTACCACTTTAATACACTTGGTGGTAAATAACTAACAAGTGCTGGGCACATTGATTCTTGTCATGTGGTCAATGCAATCTTTAGCCCACTAATTGTCAGTATTGACAAATAGTTCATGATCTAAATGAGCAGCTGGACATCTGCTCCAAGGGGCGTGCTTCCACAGGGGCTTTCCTTGCTGTTCTTGGTCTCCTGTTCACGGGCATCCTTGCAGATAACCGGCTTGAAGCAGAGGGCAACATACAGAATTAATTCCTCTCTGCTGTCAGAAGTTGGAGGGGGGCAGTGCGTAAGGCAGGCACCCAGATCCATGATGCAAATGGGCAGATCTCTTCAGTACAATTCTTCTTAGATGCCACTTCCTGGAGGAAACCTCCTGCTATTGTCTCACCTCTGGGGATTTAGACCGCAGGCCCTCACCAGCACTAGGCAATGAATCAATTCCTCATTATATGTATTGAACTCCATTTATCTATGTTTATCTACTGTGCTCTTGTTAAACCTTAGTTCATCAACTGCGCATGAACTGCTAATATCTGGGAAGAAGAAAAGGGGAACAGCTGTGACTCTTATTTGACCAGATGAGAAAATGCTGGGGATGTGGCTCAGGGATGGAGCGCTTTCCTAGTGTTTGCAAGGCTGGGAGTTTGACACTCTGCACTGCTGAAGAAGGAAGAACAAAGGAAAAAAGAAAAAAAATGATGCAAGCTATTTGTGTTCTCCCTTGAAAGATATATTGCTAATCAGTGTGAGAAAGGTGTTTACAGCAGCCCAGGCAGCCCAGGTGTCTATCCTGTGCCACCTCCGTGTTCACCTACAAGTCTAACCATTCCTAATTCAACAACAAGCCATGCAGTGCAGCTTTTCTGAAAGCATTGAGTTAGTGAATGGGTCCCTCGGATGTGCCTTGCACAGAGTGTCTACTGCAGAGAATCATCGTGATCATGCAGGACTTCTGAGTTCATCTTTCCTTTCATTGCACCAACATTAATTGAGCACTGATCAGGAATCAGGAATGTACCCATGGCTATGCTCCAGTGTTGGTCCACCCAAAACACCAAAGCACATCTTAACTGCAGCTGCTTGGTTAATTCTTTTTGATAGAATGATCAGGATCCATATCACCAACATAGAACAAACTTTAGATCATTCTATGTTATTAACCATTCAAATATTGTTATTGGCTAAACATCCTTACACTATTGGTTTCTCTAATGAGGAGTCCTTGAAATAAGTCTGAAGAAAAGGCATTTACTAGAGCAGATTTTCCACACTGATCACCCAATGTTGTTTCTGTAGAACTGTATCATATTTAAATACAGCTTACCCATTCCTGAATGCATATGTATTCATATCTATCTATATGTTTGTTTCCATTTGTGTATTCGGTACAGGGTCTCACTAACAGATCAACCTGTTTTCAGCCTCCCAGTGCTGGGATTACAAACATGTGCCACTATGCCCAGACTCTGTCGCTGGCTCAGTGTGCCCTGGGGGTGTGACAGAGTGGCATGCAGAACCAGGGATCAAATCCTGATCCCCGGGTTTGCCAAAGCAGCTACTTAGTCCACTGAGCTATCTCGCTGGCCTTGTGTTCCTATTTTAAACATATCCACTGAGTTGAGTAGAATAACTATTTTTTTCCTGTTATAGTATGGACACGCATGTCCCCTACTGACCAGCTTTGCTGAAAGGCATCCTGTTCTCTAGAGAAGAAGAATGCAATACAGTGCAATTAGAAAGTGCAGGTGAGAGGGTAAAGGCAGTATATACACTTGTACATCTGACCTTTAAAGGTATTCTAACTTTTAACACTGATTATACAGACACAAAAATATATATAGATCTAGTGAACAAAGTTAGGAGAGCTCATGCATAAGTATATAGAAGTCTTTCCACTTATTTTATCAATTATTTTCTTTTAAGCTTGTAATCCTTTCTAATCATTCTTTCATCTTTATTTTGCTAATGGGGAGTTTGGGGATTATCACAAATAATTTTAAACTGTGTCATGTGGGTGAGGTTTCTATTCCATCTTTTCTAACTTTTCACCATCCTTTTTGATAATTGAAGCTTAGCACATGAAGAGTAGTGAGGCGTGTATCCCAGGTGTCTAGAGCCAGCCACTGACAGTCCCTTGTCAGAGGTGCAGCTTTATCTGAAAGTAACATCCTACCTGATCTTCTTAATGTCTCCACTGTTCAGTTATCACCAGCCATTTGGGTAAGTGACAAGGTATCAAGGGAAAACTCCAGATCACTTTCTTTTCTTCTGTCCTTTCTGTTTGCTCTCACTCAGGAAGGGCTACCCAGCGTGCCCTAGAAGGCACA
This sequence comes from Ctenomys sociabilis, assembly GCA_004027165.1. Classification (NCBI taxonomy): domain Eukaryota; kingdom Metazoa; phylum Chordata; class Mammalia; order Rodentia; family Ctenomyidae; genus Ctenomys; species Ctenomys sociabilis. The sequence goes on along the minus strand of PVKA01003988.1, from coordinate 87,466 downwards.
GACATGAACTCCACGGGAGTAGGAGCTAATGTTTTAGCTTAAATACTTGCTCAGCTTGCTACCCCAAATGCACATCAGAGGAATTTGTCCACCTGCACCACCCAGGGGCTTCTACTCTCCTTGACCCAGGATTTTATCTTTGCAGCCTTGCAACTTTGACTTACATAGGAAAAGCAAGAGCAAAATAAAGATTGATACCAATGGATGAAAAAAACAGGAAGATTGACTGATATACCTAGAGATAACATATATTACATATAAAGATTGTGTGCATTGGTTGTGTTCAATCACTGGTTGTGGGTAAATATATGATTATATTTAAATTGGGAGAAATACTAGGGAAGGATAACTATTCTGAAGCCTTTGGCTTTGAAAAAAATCACAAAATTAGTTGATCATAACCTAGGACTGCAACGATTAGTTAAAGACTACACGAGTATGAAAATAGTATATTTCATTATTATGAAAATACCCAATAATAATTATATTCACCAGTGACTTTCTTTTAAGCAACACTAAATATTATGCCAATGTTTCTTTATTAATCTTCTTAATAATCATGTAATTTGATAAAGAAACAAATATTAACACTCAAATAGCACCCATGGATACAAAACAGAGTAAAATATTAAAGATGATTTCCCCACAGATGAACAGTTTCACTGTGTCTGTGTACCCCCATTGCCTCATTTTCTAAAGGTATTCACCATGCTTAACACATAAGGCTACTGTAGAACACAGAAAGACACTTGATTAAGAGCCCAGTACAATAGGAATGCTGAGTAAATGTCAGATGTTATATTATATTAATTATAATATAGTTATAATATATATTAATATTATTATTATTATTATTATTATTATTACTACCACTAGAATACAAATGCTAACCCAGATCTAGGGGAACATCTTCATAATTCCTATAGTTTGGGAGGTAGAGGCAAGAGGATCACATGATCAAGACTGGCCTGGGCAACTTAGCATGTATGGCCTCAAATTTTAAGTACTAAAAAGGAGTGGGTCAGCAGTTCAGTGTAAAAGTTATAGGTTCAGTCATCAGTGTTGCCAGATAAGAAAAGAAGAGGGAGAGTAGGAGGAGGAGGTGGGAAGGTGGAGGAGGAAGAAGGGAGGGCAGAGACAGAAAGACCAACAGAGAGAGAGACCAACAAAGAGAGACCAACAGAGAGAGATAGAGACCAACAGAGAGTGAGAGAGCAAGGGAGTGAGAGCGAGAGGGAGAGGGAGACAGGGAGAGCAAGCAGGCATGCAGGCAAAGTCATCTTCTCCTCCTCACATTTCCTTTGGAGCTTCATGACTCAGGGAAGGAATCCATGCCCATCAATCCCACCACTAAGCACCCACACATAGGCAGAAAGTACTAAACACCTCTACAAAGAGTAGTCTCTATGTATTTTGTACTTTTGCATTTCAGTGCACTGCTGGAGATAGTATCTTCTATCAGTCTTCCAACCCAGTGATGAGCCAAAAAAAAATTCAAAGATAATAAATTTAGGCAAAGAGTGAAGAACAAGAGAAGATGCATGGCACACTTGAGGTCACCAGCAAGTTAGAGCCCAACACAGTTCAAAACCAATTTCATCACTTTGGAACTCTTTCCACCTGCAACGAATAGCTGTGTGTTTTTATTTGGGGGGGGGCTTTGTAATTTTTTAATCATTTTGGATACTCATATTGATCCCATCTTCCTAATAGCACTTTAATTTTCCTTCTGGAAAAACTATTTTTCACTTGGTGTGTGCAAGGATGATTGGAGGGTGAGCCAAACCACAGATGGAAGAGGGAGTCATGGGGACACTCTTCATATCTTTTCTCTTCCTGTCACTGTGTGGGCATGTGTCAACAAAGATCCTAGATTCATATTCTTTTCTCTTTTTTTTTTTATTCTGAATCTCAAAGTTGAAAGAAAGAAATGAAGTCAGGGCTGCTGCTGCTGTCTTATCCTTTCTACTGGTTCCCAGCTTCCTGCAGCCTGGAACCCCAGCCTCCCTGAGCATTTTCCAGCACCCTCCGCATTCCTGTGGCTGCTCATCTTCTTGCTTGGGTCGCATAGTGTGCTCTGCAAGGCAAGAACCTGAGCTGATGCCACAGGACTTCCCTTTCTTTTTCTCATTCAGTGCATCAACAAAAATCCAAGTGCCGGTGTCCATGCTAGAAATTTCTATTTGCAATATAATGAAGGTGAGAAATTTATAAGCACCTAAGAGACTTAGAAATAAAGATCTGATGAAGGGCTCCAATCAGGAGCACAGTTGATGGGCCTTGGAAAATAGGTGCATAAGAGCTTTCTGGAGTGATAATGAAAGCTTCCAGCAGAAGGAGGGAGAAATGAGCAGGTTCTGCAACCTATCTTTTCCAAGCTTCCAGAATCTAGTAATAGTAAAAAGAAAAAAAAAAGTAACATAGTAGTGCTTCATTCAAAAGCAAAAGCAAAAGCCTCTTCCTTTTATTTCTTTTTTATTTTTATGAGCAGAATATATTTATTGAGGGAAAGAAAGCTCCTGTCCAAGAGAGGGACAGGAGGGGGACCCAAGAGGGTGGTCCCTCCCCCCCCCCCAGGAGCTGTCTCTTCCAGGGACTTTTATAGAGGAAAACCATGTGGTGAGGCAGGTCTAAGGTGTGGAAGACATGGGAACTCACTTAGGTAGACAAGAAGTGGGACAAAACTATGGTCAATCAATGGGATTTCAAGCACCATTGCTCAGGTAAAACTGATTAAATCCAGTACCAAATGGGGAAGTGAGTCATATAGCAAGTGGGCATGAATATGGGACAGGGTCTCTTCTTGTTGCGGGGTTGGGCTAGTGACTCATTTAGGCTCTTTCAAAGTGACTGATACCTATCTAGAATATCAATTTCTGATGCCCATCCCTAGGGAAGTATGTAGCTATGTTTCTTTTTGTCTTGGTCTTGAGGTGTGGCCCATAGGGAGTGTCTGTCTCTTCAAAGTTGCAAAGTTACCTTGCCTGCCATCTTGTCTCCTTGAGGGCCTGGCCCTGTCTGATGACTGCCTAGAATATTTCTATCTAACTCAGCTGCCTACAACATTTCCCCGCTGAAGAAGTAACCTGAACTGCCATGAGGGATTTGGGAGATGACTGCTCTGGCTTCTTCACGCTGAAACGGGTTGTAGTTGTTGATCGGCAGTCAGGTACCTTCTTCAGAGGTTCTATCTGAAGGCCCTCAGTAGAGAACATGCCTTTCCATTACAGTTTCGAATCTCCATCCAATGATCTCAGTGGGATTCTCCAAAATGATACAAAGAGAAAAACTGATTTCATATGGGTGACCTCCAAACGATAAGCTGAATCTCCAAATGACATAGAGAAAAATGATCTCTGGACCTGACCTGTACAAGTTCATATTCTCTAAAACCAAAGAATGAATTTTAGGAACAAACGGAGGTTATGAGCAGAATAGATTTATAGAGGGAAAGAAAGCTCCTGTCCAAGAGATGGACAGGAGAGGGGCCCGAGAGGGTGGCTCCCCCAGCCTATTCCTTTTAGATGTAAGGTCTGATTTGTGGAAGAGTAATTGAAGAATCAAAATTCCATGTATTCAGACTATGCAACTGCATTATCTAGCATAGTCACATCGACCTGAAAATGGACCTTCAGACTCATTTGCGGCCGGCACTCCTGGTGAACGTGCTGGGATGCCCACTCCATTCATTCGGTGCAGCACTCTGATGACAGTGCCAGATCTTGCTGGGGTTAGAACCAAGTGTTCCAGCAGGACGCCATGGTGCTATGCTGACCGTTACCCTAACTGGACAAAGTGCTTCACCTCCAAACCAACTCTGGTATTCATGACACTGGTCTGATATGGAGTCGTGGGTATAGGAAAGACAGAAAGGCTTGAGTTATTTGTTTAACTGGATTTAAACAGTTTATACAGTCTAAAAAATTCACTGTAGTCTTATGTATTGCTGGGTATGGTTAAAGCTAAATAGCATAGCGGCAGTGAGATAGCTCAGCAGACTAAGTACCTGCTCAGACAAGCACCGGGCCTGGGTTTTGATCCCAGTCACCAAATGCCATATTGGCCCTGCCACCTGGATGCACTGAGACCAGGCGTGGTGGCACACACATGTGATCCCAGTGTTGGGGAGGCTGAAAACAGGAGGATCACTATGCATCTGGGCTGCGTAGTGGGGCCCCGTACCAAATACTTAAAAAAAAAAAATGACACACACACTAAACAGCATGACTTCAAAATAGCTCTACTTAAAATTAAATGGTATTTATTGAAATCTAGCTTCTGTTCTACTGACTTCTACATTTTTCACATGCATTGTTTAGTAAATCACCCACCACAGACCCTTTGCATAATCTCTGGCCCTTTCCTGCACTTTCTCTTCTTATCTACACAACTCATTCTTCGAGCTTTGACTTAGCTCACACTAAGGCAGAATGCTTGGAAGAAGACCTCAGTGTGAGATCCCAGCCATCACACACCTAGCTCCCTCCGCTCTTCCATTAGAATTCAACAAAACTGCTATTGTATATTGACACAATTACGTGATGAACAGCCATTGGGAGCTGGACTATAAGATCTTGGAAGAGCAGTGACTGGGAGTACTTCCACAGGGTCATCGACACCAAATGGAACTAGGTGAGTAGGTGGCGAGTTCCAAGGTATTTGGTTTAAAATTGCACTGCTCACAAAATCTAAACAGGTATGGGTAATGTATACTGAGTTACTGATACATGCATATATGATACATCCACATATAGATACACACATAAATGTGATACATAGATTTATGCATGTGTGTGTATTTCTGAGTTGAAAAGTGCTTTTGTTGTAGATCACTTTTCTTCAATTATATCTTGACTTTAGCTCTTATTCTCTTTGAGGACAGCTTGCAACTTATACAGCTTTTGCTCATGTCCTCATAGCAGGAATGGCATAACCAAAATCTCATTTCAAGTGCATAGAATATATAGATACAGATAGATGATAGATAGATAGATGTATATATATATATATATATGAAATATGAGAAAGAAAATACACATATATGTGGGCTTGTATATTTTTTCTCTTCAATGTGGAGTCTCAGTTTCCTTTCTTTTAATCTCTAGGTGTTTAAATCTTAATATTCACATATCTGTTGCTGAACGCATCATCCTAAGTAGAAAGAGTCACTGTCTCTCCTGAGTGGCTTCCACACCCTGCAATTTCATCTGTTCTTCCACCTGCAGCATGCTATTTTTATGGATTTCAATGTCCACTCCCTATTAGACCATGAGCAAAAAACTAAATAAATAAAATAAAAAATAAAAAAGATGATGAGCTCCTTGTAGGGAGAGACAAGCCCTACCTGTCTAGAGTCTCCACTTTTAGGTGTGTAGCACATTCTTGACAAGTATTCATCCCACTGAAATGTTTCAAGTCTGTTTTTTTTTTTATTTTTGGGGGCTGATATATTGAGGGACCCAATGTAAAACCTTAAGCTCAACTGCATTTAATCTCATTAGTTCATTTCCTTGCCAGCTCACCCTCTTGCTCCCTCGTGCCAGCGAGATGTAATTTTTGTTGTCCCCTGTCCTCTACATGATTTAATGTCACACATATGAATAATGTGTGCTGCTCAACCTGTTTGTTGTATCACTAATAACGATGTCAAAGAAGTGTGGAGCTGCTACTCAATGCTGCTGCAGCAAATGCCATCTCTCTCTGACTTTGTGTACAAGCCTTAATGTCCCACAGGGATATTCCAATTGGAATGGATTTTGCAAGTCTGATGTCAGAGACCAGCAGTTGTAGAACAAAGCCCTACTCATAAACCTCATCCTGTGAGCTGTAATTTATGCAAATGTACTAAACTGCATGTCCTTACTCCAGAATGGGTAGCACACAACACTTTCTGTGTGCAAGATGTGGTCCTGAGAACTTTATATATTCTTACACTGATACTGACCTTAAATCCTCAAAATAGTATACAAATTAGGAATGAATATTATTTCCACCATCATATAAATAAGGAAACTGAGGCACAAAAAGATTAACTAGCTCTAAGATAATATTTTTGCCCTTTTCTGTTAAAATTAACATTGATGTTATTATTTTTGTTATTACTGTTATTTAGAAAGTAAGGTAGAAAGGCAAGGTTCAGGCATTCTCCTGGGCCTTTTCATCCAGTTGATCAGGATAATCTTTTCCTAGTGAACCAGGAGGCTTATTGCGGGGAGGGATCAAGTTCCTTGATGAAGGGGCCAGTGAGATAGCTCAGCAAACTAAGCGCCTCCTTAGACAGGCGTAGGGACCAGGATTCAATCCCCAGCACTGCATGCCATGCCTGCCCTGAGTCCAGATGCACTGAGCCAGCAATGGAGTCTGGGCATGGTGGCTTATGCCTATAATCCCGGCACTGGGGAGCCTGAGAACAGGAGATTCACTACAACTCCAAGCTGCATAGTGAGACCCTGCACAAAATACATTAAAAATAAAAAAAAGTTCCTTGATGAACAAAGTGAAGTGACTTGTCCAGTGAGGATCCAGACAATGCCAGGACAAAAGATGCATAGTATTTTTCTTTTTTTACTAAACTCTAGTTTTTTTCTGATGATTTTATAGGACCACAGATTGGAACAAAGCCGATTGAACACATTCATAACACACTGTGTCTGTGGACAGGGTTACCTGGCCCGGTGTAAGTTGAAGTGTGCCCCTCTCTGCACCTTTGTTTTCCCATTTTTTGCAATGAATGGGCCAGATTCCTGCCCTGCAAACTGTGCCTTGATATTAACTTACAAAAGCATAACAATATTTTTAAATAAAGTAGAGAATGGAGTACATCTCACACAGGGAGAGTAAGCACTTCTTGTGACTATTTTCCTCAATTGTGGTTGTGTGTGCATCTGTGTGTGTGTGTGTGTGTGTGTGCTTGTATTTGTACTGCATTGTGCCATAAAGTTCATTTCTGCTATAAGACAGAGATAGAAAATAGAAAGAATTCAGAAAGGCACTGGGTTGGATGATATTTTATGGTTTTTTCCAGATCAAAAAATATATGATTCTGTAAAAGGCAATGATTTCTACCCTAATTTTACATAAAACTCTGTTCTGAACAAGACCCTGAAGAAAATGATATTTGTTACATCACATTTGACATATTTGTCAACTCACATTATTATTCAAACACCCCAAAATGTTTGGTACCATACATTAAGCTTTGATCAAACAAAGTATTCTTTGACCCTCACCTTTCTGCCTTCAGGAAAAAAAATCTCTACACGTCAAATGTTCCCAAGGTTCAGTTAGGCCTTCTGTATTCATTTCAAGCAGTATTTTTAATGAAATTTTACTACATCGAAAGCATTAGGACTATTCTTCCAATTTGTGATGTAACATGCACAATTCAATTTTTATTAAATGTAATGATGTCTAGAAATTAAATCTCAAGAGAGTATTTTAAAACACAACTGTGAGCAACATGATATCAGTGGTAAATGGATTCAGAGGATGCCATCTGCAAAATTAAAGAAGTGATTTCAGGATGCAAGTGTCAACTTGGGGACCAGCTGTGAATGAACCCTGAGTTTCCTTTTGCACTGAAGTTGTATGGTTCAGCAGGTGCACCTGTGGGATAAACGCACACTCTGAAGCACGGAGAGGTGACATGAATTGTGGGTGACCTTGCTTCTCAGATTCTCTGGATTCTATTGGCCAGAACTGAGACAAATTCATTTTTGCCTTCTCAAATAAAATAAAAAATCATGCAGACTCTTCCCTGTACATTCAGCCTACAAGCAAGAAATATCTTTATTCTAAATCCAGAAGCACTTTATGCTGAATATGTCACTTTCCTATACTTTTAGAAATTGGCACCTAAGTAAATACCACATGAGGAGTATAACTCAAATTACACATTAGGGAAAATAGATATTATTTAAGAAATTTAGAAATTGCATGACCCTGTATTATCTTAGACTTTTAGAAGTTCTCTGATTGAAGCTTTTACATATACACAGATGGGGGAAATTTCCTAATTCACAGGCACATTTTTATCATTTGTTTATTCAGAGATATCTACTGGGTGCCTACTAGGAAGTGGGCTCTGCTGTGAACAAGAAAAGGGTCCCGGCAGCTTACAGTCAAAGGAAACAAACAAAGGAATAGGATCTTTGCAGGTTCTGATAAGTGCTGCACACGGGAAAAAACATTCGGTGACTACAGAAGCCAGGCGGGTCAAGTGAACTCTGAGGAAGTGACATTCCGCTTAGACGTGAATGGCAGGAAGGAGCAGGCCCTGCGCAGACCTGAAAGCTGAGCTTTCCTGCAGGGCCTTAGCAGGGCCTCCCCAGAGGGGAAACGCCCGGTTGGTCGGTGGGTTCCCCCAGAGCCCAGGCAGGCTCCTGTGCCCAGGCTGTCCCGCTGGACGCTTTTTTTCCTCTGTGACTCTGCTGCGCTTACAGAGCTTGCTATTTGTCCTTTTAACTCTGATACCTTTGTGCTACACTTTCTGAAGAAAGCAACAGGAAAAACTGAAATGAAGTATAGTAAAATTATTTCTGCAGAGTATACATCCAAAATAGTCTGATAACTTCAAAATCTGATTTTTAAAGCTAGGCTCGGACAAAGATAACGTTAATGCTTGACTGATTCTAGAAGGGATTTCTCTTTCATTTTCTTTTGAATCCCATTTAATGGCATATTTCTATGAAAAGTGGTCTTGCCACATTCTAAATATTTATATGATTTCTTTGTTTTTACTGCTTTTTTCTTATAGTTTATTTTTTTATTGATTTTATTGAGAAATAAATAGGAAGAGAAAATTTCAAAAGTAATTAATAGGACAGTTTCAATAATTAATACATTGTGTATTGTTGTTTTTGTAGTGGTTATTCATAGTACAAGATGCAGACATGATATCCTGTACAAACATTACTAGTAAAAATCTTTCTTCTCATTGAATTAAGAGAAAGTAGCTGTATATCTATCCTAATTATTTTATATATACAGATACAAAGTGGTCCTTCTTTTGTATCCCCTTTTTTTGTTTAGCTTTGTCAGAGATGCATATTCATTGCCATTTAAATATTGTAGGTATGTGAATTCAGCAAAATATTCCAATATAGTCCAGAAGTCTGTGATGGTAGTGGGTTATCCGTAAGACTGGCAATTTCAGAAGTTATTGACTTGAGCCTTTTACAGCTCAGCATATTATTATGGCTTTACTTTTTATACCTTGTTTTTGTACTTTTCTGTTGAATGGTTAAGACCAAGATAAAGCAAGACCTATATAACAAGAAATGTAACTTCTATAACTTTTACTTCTTTAACACTATTGGATAATTTTAAATGGGTTGGCTAATCACAACTATAAATGAAAATGTGTTTTCTGTCAATAGAGAATGGGTAATCAGAATTAATTTTCTCCAAAATAATCCACCCCTTGGTATCTTCTTTCTAAAGTTACCATCACCCTCAGTCAGAAGACAGAGGTTTTGGGGTTTTGTAAATGAAAGAAGGCACTGACTTGGTGTCATGTTTTTATCAAGAGTGCCATTCTCCTTCAGCTTTCCAAAAAGGTTGAAAATAGAATATAACTTTTAAATACCATGACTTTTCACATGGAATCTTTTAATTTTGTCCTTGGCACTTGAGAATGGAAGTCATGCCAAAATTAAATAATTTTTTATAAAACTTAATGGCGCTGGAGGTGAAGATCAGTGATCCAGTTTAGTGTTCAAGAAGCCCTGGATTTGTCCACCAGTGAATTCCCCTACAAAAAATCAGGAATTTGTTGGGCAGAACCACCTGGAACACCTCCCAAGGTCTCTGAGCACCATTTTCTACAACACTATCCATGGCTTCTATCGCTGACTAATAGAACATAGAGCTGGAAGGAGGTGACCCTGTGCTCTCAGTATCCAGGTTCAGATCATGCTGGCTTCTCTCCCTGGAATCCTCCATCACTTTTTTCACCTGAGAAACTTCTGACAAGCTTTCAAAGAAGTTGGGCTGGCCCCCAAGACCCTGTACTCCAAGCTCAGCTTTGCTCCCTAATGCTGTATCACTCTAGGATCTCATATATAAAGCTGAGGAGTTGATAGCACTGTGATAAAAGGTTAAATTTGATAATCTATGCACACTTGTCCATGAAGAGCACCTCCACTACTATCTGTGTGGAGGGTCTGACTCATGAATATTAGCAATTATTTTCACAGTGGATACTCTCTTATCTGAGAGAAAAGGACCCATAGGTTAATGGAACATTATAGAGCAGAGGTTACATGACCTTCTGCCATGAGTTTAGGGCATCCACCAATCCTTTTGCCAGATGGAAAAAAGAGAATTGGCTGGTTACTTGGGTGGGAGGATTCAAGCAGGAAACAGCTTCAAGACCATCCAATGAAAATGGTTTAGGTCTGATTTCCTCTCAGAGTCCTGCTCTTCCCACATCTATGTACTCTCAGCTCTGTCTGTTCTGTGTTCACATTTCAGTAGTAAAATGTCCTGAGTACATCTTATGTGCCAGGCAGCAGCCTCTGAATCTCACCTGCCTCCACCTTCACAACAACCCATCTAAAGCAGTGCTGTTCATCTGCTCAAGGTCGCACAGCTAAGGAGCCAGTGATATCCAGAGCCCTAGACAGTCTCCTCTCCAGTCTGTGTGAGAAAGCATGACCTAGCACTGCTACCCATACACAGCTGCGGCCCTTACCAGGGATCCTAGTGCAGGAGCTGATGCAGACCTGTGGCGGTGCTTGCAGGAACAGACGCAAGCTCTCAGTTTACAGATTTGAGACAAGATAGATTTTGTAGGCAAAGCGCCTGCAAGCAGGCACAGGGGCCAGGGTTTGATCTCCAGGCCTGCCCTGCTGGCCCCGCCCCCAGGGCATGCTGAGGTGGCAATTGAGGCTAGACATGGTGACGCAGGCCTGTAATCCCAGCTCTTGGGAGGCTGTAAACAGAAGGATCATTACGAGTCCGATCTAGTAGTGAGACCCTGAACACCCTGTAGACCTCCTAAAATATATATATATATATATATGATTGTGTAGCCAGCCCGGTGACTGATACTGGCATCAGCACGTAGGTCGGCTCCTTCACCTGCTACAACCTACTTCCTGCATTAATTTTCCTGTTCAATATCATACAAACAGATATCTTCACTCTTGAGTCACAGCCCCCAGTCACATCCCAATCCAGATTGTAAATTCAGCTCCCCTGATTTAAATCATTGTTATAATGAGAACTTGAGCCGGACATGGTGGCACAGTTTTAATCCCAGCACTGGGAAGACTGAGGCAGGAGGATCACTGTGAGTCTGAGGCCAGTCTGGGCTACATAGCAAGAGTCTGACCCAATAAAAAGCAGAGAGCAAGGAAGTAACTTTGAAATAAATAATTAAAAGTGGGGAGCATTAAATAAGAAACGACCCAGACAGAAAAAGAAAACACAGAGACGCTTGGATCTGGGGAGTCTCTCTCCACCTGGGTAGTGGAGCCCACCACCCTGGGCTTTATAATGGCTTCTCTGGCTGAGGTTCCACAAAGCCATACCTTTTGAACCAAAAGAGAAGAAACAAATAAATAAATAACAAGCACCACTGATTAGTAAGGTATTGCAGCTGCTGAAAATGCGCCCAGTTGAAACTTCCTGTCCCTGATGTTTGTTTCTTCCTCCAGCCGAGATGAAGAGAAGACCGAATTGTGCTTCGAGTGTACAATCTTACCTAATTATGCCAGCTGATCACTTAAAAGTAATGTTTGCACACAGACCGGGAAGATGCTTACAAGAACCAGCTGGTTGAGAAAGGCTATAAGTGAGGATTTGATGCCTTTTCAAAGAAGTGTTAACTATTTACATCTATTTTTAAACACAGCAGCACAACGCGAGTTTCTGTGTAGTGCTGTGAGATGATACGTTCCACAGGGTGAGCAAGTTTAGGAATGGAGTGACAGCGCTCAGTGCTACGCAGAAGACGCAAAGGTGCCGCTCACGGCTGTAGGTCCCGCCTTTGTGGAGGAGGCAGCCTTGCTCTTTGGTTTAGACCCAAATGAAAGATTAGTTAAGAGTCTCCAAATGAGAGATTGGACTGATTTTATTGCTTCTCTCTCTCTCTCTCTCTCTCTCTCTGTGTGTGTGTGTGTGTGTGTGTGTGTGCGTGCACTCAATGCTTTCCTATAAAGTGGAATGGTGATCAAATATCCCTTGTTGTGCCTGCAAGCAGGAGCAGGGGCCTGAGGTTAGATCTCCGGGCCTGCCTGCCAGCCCCTCCCCAGGGTGCGCTGAGATGGAGATTGAGATTGGGCGTAGTAGCAGGAGCCCGTAATCTCAGCTCTTCCGAGGCTGTAAACAGATGGATCACTACAAGTCTGATCTGGTACTGAGATCCTGAACACCCTGTAGACCCTTCCCTAAGAATACAAATATCTGTCTATCTCTGTCTATCTATCTATCTATCTATCTGTCTGTCTGTCTATCTATCTGTCTGTCTGTCTGTCTGTCTGTCTGTCTGTCTGTCTGTCTGTCTGTCTATCTATCTATCTATCTATCTATCTATCTATCTATCTATCTATCTGTCTGTCTATCATCTGTCTATCTATTTATCGATATCCCTTGCTTTTGGACTTCAGACCCTTGAGTAACTGTCATTGTCCCGGAACCCGCACATGCATGGCTGAGGTTCCTCATAGCTATTCAGAGGAATCCATGAGGTAATGCATGGCAGTGTCAGGTGCAAATGCTTTGTATGATCCACATAACCTATAATCATTCGTACTACATCAGTTGTACTTCGTGCTGCGAACTATCGGTCTCAACCTTGTCTTCACTATGCCACCTAGTAAGGGAAGTGTACACCACAAAGCACTTGTCATTGCCTTTTACACCCAAGGTACAGAAGTGTCTCAGAGCGGCAAAATGAAATCTGAACTTAAACTTGTATAATCTCAGCTGCTTTTGAATCACAGAGTTTGTATTTTTTATTGTGAATTGCCCTTCCTGAGTCTCTTACTCCTCACTAGCAGTCTTTCACTCTTTTCTGAATTTCTGGCCCACAGCTTTGAAGCCAGTGGGAGAATTTCCTTTCCTGCAGGACCAACCAGGTCCTGAAGGATCCTAGGTACTACAATATGAAAGGGAGTGAGATGGTGGGTTACGAAGCCTGCTTAGAGCTGAGTGTGAGAGAGACAAGACACAGAGGAGACACAAGTGCTGCCGGCATCTAAGTGGTGCCTGGAGCAGAGTCAGAGCTGACCGTGGGGGACTAGAGAGGCTTTTCCAGTATGACAGAGCTGGGTGCAAGAGCTCAGCGAACACAGCCTTCCTGGAGGGTGACTATGAAGAGTCTTGGACCTGGTGGGTAATGTGGGGAGGACACTGAGGGAACAGGGCAGAGACCTGTGACAGGGTGCAGTGGGATGTGGAGTGAGCAGCTCCCATTATTTTTCCAAGCTGTGAAACCTCAATGTGGCTCATGCAGTCAAAGATCTACAACTATCCACTAAATGAAGGCATAAACTGGAAAGAAAGAATCACAGGAAAAATGGTAACTCTGAAACAGAAGCTAGGGCTTTCCAAATTGGTGGCCCAAAGCATGAGGAACACTTGAACACCCTGACTTTCCCCAGGGCTCTGGGACTCCAAAGCACATGTGGTACCTGGAAGACCTACCTGAGTGTGCACGTGTTGCCCATGGCCAGCCACAAGACCTTGGGAATAAAGAAATGTGCTCTATCTAAGGGAGATACAAAAGGCGTGTCATTCAGGGACAATTCTGTTCACAGAGGAAGACAAAGGACCCAACTCTGCACCCGTAGCCAGCTTCTCTACTAAATCTCTTGTTCTCTCCTGGGTCCCTCGTCTCTATACTGACTGAACTTCTCTGGGTTATAATACCAGGTTTGACTTTGGTCAAACCTGATAATAGGAGAGGCTAAGTAATGGATTGGGCTCCCTGGTGACTTCGAAAACTTCTGATCCCACTCCAGGAATTCTGGGCAATGGGCTTGAGTCTCAGTGAATTGGTTTCCTCGCATCTACTTTATGGGGTTATTATGAGAAATATATGATATATGAGATGCTATATATGGGCAAAGTCTTTCCCACAGTTTTTAATAAATAGCAATTTTCTTTTCATTTTTTCTAGGAAGCCTTAGCATAATTAAAGCACCCCCCAATAAAGTTTACTAATCACCTGTGAAATTCATTTCGCATGTGTATATAATATGTATATTATCACATGTATATATTCCCTGTATGTTCTAAATCTGCATAATCATTAGGTATACATACATCATTAATTATCAATAACTTTGATTTAGTCTTAATGTTACATCTACCAAATCTCTGCATGACAGATTAGATGTAGAATTATGCAGAGAAACAGATTTAGACAGCTATAACACTGAGACTATTTGGAGAAACTGATTTTCTATCACACACTTATTACAAACCAAGTCATCTGAACATATGCAGTCCCCAAAATTCCAGATCTATGACCTCCAAGATCGCCCTTATTCAGTTTAAACAAAAACAAAAGGATGAAAATGAGATTTGGTTCCAGAGATCTTGGCCATGGAACACAATGAAGTCAACATTGCAGTTCCCAGGGACTGATCTACATTCCCTATTTCCACAAAACTTGTAAATATGATACTTCTACCTCTAGAATATGAATATTCACCAATAAGTGGAAGGGTTAGATTGTTATGCAAAAGACATTGTCTCAGTTGTATTGAAATTCCCTCCATCTTACTCTGGTGAGCAGCTCCTCTAACAAGGTTTTGTAAGACAAAGCTCTTCCCCATGCCTTTCCAACAACTGCTAAGCCTTAGTTCTCATGTGCTTCATGAGAAGAATAAATCCTCCTTCTAACCCCTTTATGATTTATTAGCTTACTCACTTGTCTGCAAACACTTGAGAAAATCTGCTCTTTTCAACAAGCTTAAACATTTTTGGAAAGGCACAAGAGAAAAAGGCTAAAAAAGAAAGACAACTTTTAAAAGAGCTGAAAAGGTACAGTGTGTTTATATCCAAGAGGAAAGAGCTTAGTGAGGCATCAAGACTGACTTCTGAATAGCAACAGCTCAGCAGATAATTCAAGATTGATTAAACTCTGAACTGGGCTTGATTGGTGTAGAGGTTCAATCATAATTATGAGTCAAAGACAGGGGTAGAGAGGAAGATTCCTGAGTGAGCGAGTGAGGGAGAGAGAGAGAGAGAGAGAGAGAGAGAGAGAGAGAGAGAGAGAGAGAGAGAGAGAGAGAGAGAGAGAGAGAGAGAGAGACCCTGGAGTTTGAAAACAGGGCAAACCAGTTGAACAGGAAAAGCATTAAGAAAATTCACCTTTGCTATTCATCATTACATCTTGCCATCCTAGAGAAATTGTCATTAATTGAAAGCCACACCCCACCAAGAAACAGCAATTGGGATCAGAAATCCTGCCCTGTGGACAACCGCTTGAAGGCATAGCCCATCCCCACTCAGCAGTGAGGCAGTTCCACGTGGGGAGGCTTTTCAGAGAGGGCCAAGGATGGTGTGGGAACGCCACGCAGTTCCAAGGGCTGAAGGAGGTGGACGTTTTTGAAGAGTCTAGAGTTTTAAAAGATGAAAGAAGTACCAAGATGCATTTAAAAAGATAACTTTTTTTACTCTTAAACATAGATTTTCCCTCCATAATTTGAAAGACTAGAAGGAGAAGAGAAGAACCAGAAGGGGAGGGATAGTAGGGGAGGCAGGAAGCTATCAGACCAGGATTAGAACAAAGACTATGATAAAAACATGTCTGTAATTCTGACACACTTGTCAATAGGCCTGGAACGGTTTCCAGTTTAGTGCAGAAGGTTTAGTGACCAATTAATGTTCGAAGATGCTTCTTTTTGAAAATGGAAAATACATACCCACCCACACAGTTATATTTATATGTGTATAGAACCTGGAATGTGAGTAACTCATGAAAATTCTCCCTCTTACTTCCAGTTTAATATTCACATTTTGGCCAATCTGTAATATCAACATTTTCTGGCTTTTCTTATTTCAAGATGTTGCACCTTTGTCTGTGCTTTGACGGTTTAAAAGAGAAAAATGGACCAAGTAAGATCATAAAGATTCATAGGGAGGAGGAAGAAGAGGAGGAATAGGAGAAAGAGGAGGAGGAGGAGAAGGAGAAGGAGAAGGAGAAGGAGAAGGAGAAAGAAGGAGAAGGAGAAGGAGAAGGAGAAGGAGAAGGAGAAGGAGAAGGAGAAGGAGAAGGAGAAGGAGAAGGAGAAGGAGAAGAATGGGAAGAGAGTAGCATCTGTTCCTCTAGCCCAGTGATGCCAGCGACACGGCTGGGCAGGCCAGGCCTCCAGAGCCCTGAGTGGCTGCTCAGCCTGTGCTCTGCCTCACAACAGCTCCTGCAGGTGGGCGGTAGGTATGGCTGGCTTTCTCCTCTGGGATCTGTCATTGACACTTCCGTATTTCCTGTCTCTTTCTAGAATCTTTTCCTTGCTCCACCCTCTTAGTTCAGCCAAACGTTTTCCTTCTCATTCCAAACATTCCTTCCCTTCCTTTTCACAAAGCTCCTTTCCTCCTGCCTCAGTTCCAATCTCTTTCCAGAAGCTCCACTTCAGGCCTTATCAAATCTTTATGCCATCTGTTTCTATGATGTACATTTCAAGCCATGATCTTACATGAAACACTACTCAAAAGTCTGATCAAACATCCTAGTCCTCTGTACCTTATGAGAAGCAGGTGCTGCACATCCATGTTTCCTTCACTGAAGCCCCACTGGTAAACTCGTTGTTCTTTTCCTCTGCTCTGGGATTCTTTGCCCTGAGGATTTTCATTCTACTGTTCCCTTCACAGTACAGATACTTTCC
Organism: Ctenomys sociabilis; assembly: GCA_004027165.1. Classification (NCBI taxonomy): domain Eukaryota; kingdom Metazoa; phylum Chordata; class Mammalia; order Rodentia; family Ctenomyidae; genus Ctenomys; species Ctenomys sociabilis. The sequence continues at coordinate 70,628 of PVKA01003988.1, read as the reverse complement.
TCCATCCCTTTCATGTACCTTTCTGAATGCCTCCCAACCAGAAGGGCCTCTGCTTTTAACCCCAAATCTGTAACTTCCTGTCTGAGGTGTCTGCTATGTGCCACTCTTGGAGACACAGTCCAGGAATCTGATCTTACCAGGGCTACCTTACAAAACTTGGGAGTGTAGAATTCCTTGCAGGGCTTTATTCTGACTCCGTTTCCTCTTGGCCATGGATAACTTACTATGGTTCTCGAAACTTGTGTCTCAGTTTGCAAGCAAAACTGATTGGGAAAGACTCTTCCTTTGGTGGCCAGGAAGATCAGCGAGGAGGCCGATGTGACTGCAGTATTGTGAAGACAAATTACATAAAGTCACAGAGCGGAGCCAGGGCATACATGAGGTGTGATCAACAAATTCAGAGAATACTTAATTTTTTTTCAAATGTATTCTGTCACATTCCCATTAATTCCCTTCAAAATATACCCTAACTTTGACTACTTTCATCCTGTGGATCTTGCCACTTTCTGAAGCAGTTCTAGAAGAATTCTTTCATGAGTGTCTACTTGTGCTATCATGGCTGCCTCAGATGACCTGGATCAGTTTAAAGCACCTACCTTTCAAGCTCATTGTGACTCTGGGGAAGAGCCAGAAGTCTTCCCATAGCATACCTAGTGAACAAGGAGGGTGAGCTCACATCACTGTGTCTTTACAAGCCCCTCTGTCTGGATGGTGCTCTGCAGCAGCCTTTGTGGTATTTTGGTCACACCTCATAATGACACTTCCAGAATTGCTTGACAAAGAGATAGGAATGATGGAATAAATGTGTTTAATTCAAGCTGGAGTACTGTTAGAAAATTAATGACACTTTATCTTTTGCTGTAATAATTATGTTCTCATTTTGCACACCCTTCATGAGTGTTATAGGGCACTGCAAAGTTTTATGTTTTCTTCGGAGCAATAAGAGAAACCATTGGAACCCTTCCAAGGGGAGTGATTTGATCTGATCTCCATTTCCACATGCTTGCTCTGGCTGTGGGATGCAAAAGACAATTAGAAGCAGAAGGAGGAAGTCTCACAAATGATAGCTGCAGTCACCACGATGCAAGACATGGCAGCTTGGAAGAGGGCAAGTGATTGAACTTTGATAGCGAAAACATCAGGTTCGAGATATCCAGAATGCATCTCTGAATGTTCGACAGTAAAAGAACCAATGGAAGAAGAATCTAAAGAGCAGAGGACAATTTCATAAGAACAGCCTGGTTTAAACTCTAAAAAATGTGACAGAGCAAAGGTGCTTGCTCTCCTATTCTTCAGCAGTAATTGGACCCTTGGATTTTAGCTGAGCACAAGACTCCCCAGGAATACATAGTATAGCTTATATATCTGAGTCTCCCTGACAACTAAGTGTGATCATGTGACCCAAAGTCTAGCCAATGAGATGTGTACTAATGCAGGCTTGATCTGGACTGGACCAGTGGTCTGAGACTCTAGAGCTGAACTGAGGCATTTGTCCTGGTAGTAACAGGTCAATATCTTTGTCTCCATGGAGCCTGGTGCATCCTTGTGAGTACTCGATTCCTGGGGAATTCATAACAGGAACAACTTCACTTTGTTTAAAACAGAATTATTTTGTACACTTGGTTACTCATAGTTGAGCCTAATCTTGTCAAAGGATAATGCAAATAGTAACTATTAATATATTCATTAGATATTTGCTATGCTCTTGGTAATGTGGAAACACTGTACACATATGAGGTGCTGTCTTTATCTACATTTTAAAGAAAACAAAGCTGGTGCAGTGAAAGCTTAGGTAACTTGCCCTAGGTCATTTCCCTGGCTTTTAATTAGCAGAGTAGGGTGGTGAGACTTCAACTAACAGGAATACTAATAGGACATGGGGGAGTACACACAGATGAAATTGTAGGAAAAAGCGTGTAACTTTGATATTCTTATCTGTCAGCATTCCATTTTGACCTCGTTGGTTGACACTGAAATACAAAGGGATTTGTATTAGGTTCCTTAAACCAGATTCAGTTTTGAAAGTATAACTTCTTTAGGGGAGATGTTTACGAAATTTTTTATATGCTAAGCACATTATCACCGACTCCACTTCCAGAGAGCAACTTCCAATTTTATAATGAAATAAAATTACACAGCCCCAGTCTTGAAACTGATTAGAATAGAGATCAGTAATTGGCTTTGAATTTTTGAGTTGCATCTTAATGCTCCAGCAGCAACACTAAGAAGGGCACTGCCCGGACAAGGACCTCCATCAGGTTGACTCTGAGGGTCCTTTGGAAGGACCACCAAATCTGCTGAGACGAAGGAAAGTAAGTGAACAGAAAGTAACTGGGTATGAAATCAGCAACAGCCTGTTTTCCCAGAAAGCGAAATTGTAAGACCATGAGAACAATTTGGAAAAATACTGTGCACTGAGATGCTCACCCAACTTTACTGAGCATTTCATATGGGATTCCAAAAGGGGACTGTCCATCCACCTTTTACTTATTTACTTATAGGAAAACTAAAACAACAATAAATAAAAACATCAGAGCCATTATTCCTTCAAATGCTTAGGTGTTAGACAATATATGTACACACACATATTGATTTTAGAAAACACACCTTTAGGTCCATCTCAGAGCATTGTAATGCTTAAAAATAACCACATATATTTAGTAAATCATAATTAGAAATGTCAAGCCTACATCATGTTTGGGCCAACAAGATATTCCAGAAGGTAGACTAAACTCCATAAAAGAGTGTAATTCTAATTAGTCATAAGGTACCTTTGTTCTAACTAATTTCTTTAAGATTGAAAATTATTCATTTCTCAGTGCTAGTGTCATTATTAATGACATAGGAATGTGATATTGTAGGATGGAACAGTATTTAAAAATACTTTCCCCTGGATGAATGTTTACTCATTATTCACTATGCACTTCATGGTCACTTGTAGAGTCGCTAGTGTCGTGTTTCCTGGCTGTGCTGCTGCTCTTCTAAGCACCTGCCCACTCCCAGGCCTTTGCACCTGCTCTTCTTGTGTCCTATGTGCTTCTTTACTCCAACACCCACGTGGCTCACTCCTTTCCTTCAGACCTCTGCTCAAAGCTACAGGAAGAGGTTTTTCTGGCTACTTTCTATGAACTAGTGGCCCTTCAACTTGATTTATTTATTTTTATCATGGCACACATTTCTTTTCTGACATCCTACTACATGACTAGGTATTTTTCTAAGAATGTCCTGTTTCTTCTCTGGAGATACAGTCACTGCCTGTTTGTTCACTGATTTCTAGTGCTTGACTCAATGTCTGGCCCACATATGTGTCTCATAAATACCTTTTACGTAAAAAATGAACAAACTCTGTAAGAGGTCACAACCTTAAATGTTTAAGAATGAGTAAAGAAGTTACCCAAAGGTGAGAATTAGGATTTATATATTCTGTAGAAAAGCCAGAAGTGTCACAGGTGGTCACCACCACTGGCTGTCATGGCTGAGGTAGGCTTGGGTAGTAACTGCTCTCCCATGACTCTACCTACTGTCTTCTGCCCTGATGTCATGTGACCCTGCAGATGTACACATTAGAAGGATGACCCAGGGAGAAGGGGAAGATTGACTGTCTCACTACCACTTCTCAAATTCATGTGCTCAGTAACTGGCCTGTGGAATCTCTTGTTGTTCTCTTTTGTGTCTTGTTCCCTCCAAGCCTTGTGCATTCATAGGCAGAGCTTGGCGAGGTAACTGAATCACGGTGCACAAGTGGGTTAGTGCACTGGACTTACAGCCAAATGTGATTTGGGAGGTGAACCCTGACTAGAGCGGGTGGGTCACTGAGAGTGTGTCCTAGGAGAGACTCCCTCCCATCGCTCTGTGCACTCTTGACTTCCTGCTGTCAAGCCATTGCCATACCCTGTCATGCATCCTGCTGTGGAGCCAGCAGAGTATAGATTAAAGTGTCTGCTGCTGTGAGGCAAAGTACACCTTTCTGTATAAATTGTGGGTGTCAGGGATTGCATCTTAAGAAAGGAACTAAGACACTGGTTGCAACAATAAGTGCATGTATCTTCCTTATATCATTTCAGATTAGTAAACTAAAATTCACAGAGGCTATAGCTCCTGCCAAATTACAGAACTGATAAAATGTCAACTCCACATTGATAGATTCTAATTGTTTGGTTCTTGTACTACAAATACTACAAAAATAAAACCTCAATCCAGTCATCTACATTCAATATTCAAATTTGGACAATATTGAGAATAAAAAGCTGCACTAATCATTCTCACAGAAGTCTTTATGCAGGCATTAGTTTTTATTTCTGTAGGAGAAATACCTAGGAATAGAACTTGGAGATCACAGGGGTAGAGGAAAATTTCAGTTTATGAAGAGCTGCCGAAGAAATGCCCATGCTCCATCATTGGTGTATGAAAGCTCTAATCTCCCCACCTGCTCACTTCTATGTGTTGTTGTTGGCCTCCATAATCTTAGCCATTCTATACATGCAGTATTTTTTCAGTTTGATCAGGAGTAGGACTCTTCCTTCCAGCTGCATCAGAAAGCAGTTCTCCTGTACTTTTGAGTTTAACTATGCTATAGTCATGTAGGAAATGTTTAAACCTGAAGCATTTAAGGGTGCCATGGAGATCCCTGATTTGCAATATTTTCCTTTTCCTGTCCTGACCCTTCTCAGGGTCATCGTAGGCTGCCTGTATGACAGAGCAAGAGAGAAATACACATGCTTAGTGTGGGCAACCCAGCTTTGACACATCACTGGCTGGCTTGCAGTTCACCATGTGATTCATTCAACAAAAAGAACCTGGGTTTTTCCAAAGACAATGGCTATATGGATAAGAGGATCCATGCTGTGCTCTGACAGTTATTGGGCAATAATGGAAAAGGAGAGAGAATGCTTTCTGTTTCAGTATTGGTTTCATTCTCAGTATGTGAAGAATCTCCAGTTACAAAGAATGAGGCACTCAGATCTAGAACTTGAGTTGGATTGGCAAGGAGGACAAACTTGTGTAATGGAGAAACCCAGTGGGCTCATGGTGGCTGACCTGGAAATCATACACCCATGTGAGTTACCCCAAGCCCTATAGAGGGTCTGGGTTTCCATTTGCTAACCCAGAACATTTATCTCCTTTACCTGGCTATCCAGGACCTTCCAAGTTAGAGTTCATTCTGCCAAGTAAGTGCTACTCTGTGTAGCTTTCAAATATAATCTCATAGCTCTCTTTGCTCAGAGAGAGGCTAAGGAACCCCCTCCACATTGTGCATTGTTCTCTTTGACTCAAATACCCTTTATTTCAACATTTCCTTTTCAAACCGTTCATTCCTGTAATTTATTGAGTTCCATACAGGGTCTGCATTCAGAGTTCTAGACACATAGATTTTCTTAATTGAACAAGTAGAATCCCCATGTGAAGGTTGCCTTTTCTGAGGCTTGTAAAATTTAGTCACATACTAGAAGGAGCATTGCCAGATTTTGAACTCAGCACTTTTTATAAACAAGCTCAGATATTTTCTATTTTGTAGTGAACCCCAATTGAAACCTCTGGAACTCACTAGACATTTCTGATTCATTTGTCCTCATGCACTGGCCTTTCCCCCATGCTAAATCTCTATACTCCTGGCCCAACAGGATACCCCATTGCATCTTTTGTTTCCCAAATGGTTTCTATCCAGACCTGTGTGACCCATGGCCACAGGTGAACAGGTCAGCTTTCTCTAGCTGTCAAAAATATCTGACATCCACAATTTAAAAGCATGATTTATTTTAGCTTATGATGTCAGAAGTTTTAGGCAATGCTGGCTGGCTCTAAGGCCAAGACATCTTGGGAGAGGTACACAGTAAAGCTCTTCAACCTGTGGAGACCAGGAGGCAGAGAGGAGGGGAAAGCATCAGGATGGAAGGCTCCCAGCACCAGATATGGCCTCAACCTAGACCTGCCCAGGTGGACTCAGAAGTGTGCTTTACCAGCATCCTGCATTCCTCACATGCCAGCCAAGTGGGCTATTAAGAGCACCCATCACATGAGATGGACAAGAAACTGATTTATAGAATGACTCTGTTCATTAAAATCCTAAATATTTACCAACAGTGTAAGCACAGGCAATTGACTGTCTTCAGAAAGTGTAGAATAACATCATCTACTTTGGTAAACTATTGTGTGAAGTTAGTAAAATACTGTATGTGAAGCAATAAGCCACATACCAAGCCACAGTAGGTGCTAAAGAAAAGGAGTGGTAACTGCTATTCAGGTCAAGGCCTGCAGTTGATTGTTACACTAATCGCCTCCAATACATCAAGCCTTCCCTTTTGTCCTGAAGCCTCCAATAGTTTCCTCCCCTGAGACTTTGGGCCTGGCCACATGATTCATTGGTCCATGAAATGTGAAAACAATATGAAAGAAGAGCCTTGAAAGTCCTGGAAAAGGCTGCTTTAGCCTGCTGAGGTAGCCCCACTAACATCCAATAAATCCGAAAACCAGGCATGTTCCTGAGGCCACTTATAACCACCCAGCCCCAGTTTAGCTGCCAGGTGACTGCAGTCACAGCACTGATCCCACCCAAGAACAGTCAACTTTGTTTGTTTTTTTAAATTAATTTTATTGAGGAAGAAATAGCAATGAGACAGTTTCAAAACAGGTTAGTAGGAGAGTGTATTGTTGTCTTCACAGTAGTTATTCATAGTATAAGATGCAGACATGATATTCTGTCCAAACACTATTAGTACAAATATTTCTTCTCATTGAATTAAGAGACAGTACCTATAGACCTATCCTAACTATTTTGTATATAGAGATACAAAATGGTCCTTCATTTGTATTCACTTTTGTTTAGTTTTGTCAGAGATGAGTATTCCATTGCCATTTAAATATTGTAGGAGCATAAATTCAGCAAAGTAATTCAATATAGTCCAGCGGTCCATAATAGTAGTGGGTTATCTGCAGTTCAGCCTATTAACATGGCTTTACTTTTGATACATTTTTATACTTTCCTGCTGGATGGTTAAGACAAAGATAAAGCAAGACCTATAAAAGAAAAAATAACTTTTCTGTTTGATAAGGTCAATCAAATCCCCTCAGGATTTACCATGAAACTATGTACTTAAGTTTGTAGATCCCTTGTCAGTGTCAGCCATGTGGATGACTCACAGCCATTGCTTGACCAATTTGCTTTCTGTGAAAGCCTGAGAGAATGTCTTCTCTCCATGTGACTCTCCTTAGGCACACTCTACGTCATAGATCACTTTCCTCTGTGGCCTTATAATCTCCTTGAACAGAAAATTTGGGACACTGCTGAGTTATAGGATGTTATAGTACAGGTTCTCTTATGTCCTGAGTCTTCACTGACCTAGGATTTTGGTTGTCCTTACAATCCTTCTTTTTGGAAGTTGTTCATGCACAGTATTGGGAACAAATGTTAATAGTGCAAGCTGCTAGACTTGGGCTGGTCTGTTAGGCAGGAATACAACACTGAGATTACAGCTACCCACCCCAAGGCATGGCAGCGCATACACCGGAGGAGAGTACTTGTGCACAGTTAGTGGATTCATGCGTGTGCATGAGTGCAGGAGCTCTGAGAGGAGGTCCCAGTCTCCTCCTCACACAGCCTGATACAGAAAGTTCAAAAGTCAAGATGCTGCTCTATGAACAATGAAGAATTTAATCACCTTCTTAAGCAATGCACTTACTCACAACTCAGAATTTTTCAAACAAAGAAATATGCAAGCTAAAGCTTTCCTGGAGAGGCACATTCCAGTTCCTGTGCTAGGAGAGCCTGCCCTTCTCCCTCAGTAGGAGAAATTGCAAATGGAGATCAGCAAGAACAGATGCAGAGACTCAACCTAACCTGCCTGTCGCTCCTCCTACCTAACTCCCTACCTCAGATCCACAAGGGCTCCTTTATCAGTGGCTTGTCTACGTTTCTGTAGCCCTACATCTGGAAAAGTGACTTTTAAACTTTTATTTTTCAAGCACTCTTGTGGGTCCCTTTTGGCCTTTAAAGATATAGACACCCATTTGTGAAACTTCCTCCAAAGGCTTTGGAGCAGGGGTAGAAAAGACAATGGGGCTGGCAGTGTGTTCCTTGTCATGCTTCTAATGACACCCAGAGTGCACTGTCACCCCCAGGAGAGCACCTAGGGTGCACTCACGCAGAGTTCTCAGCAATCGCTGAGGTCACAAACTTGGCTCCATCATTTCTTGCCTGGCAAAGCAGGCAACTCTAGAGTGAGCAAAAGGACATTAATCTGTTTTCCATTAGCGCTAATAAATGATTCAGCCCTGTATGCGGTGAGTGGAGAATAAAAAGGAAAAACATTGCTCCACGCACCTCGGTCGACCTTGTCCCAAATGCGCAAGCGTAGTCCGGTACACTGCTCCACCTTAGAGGCTGCAGCCTCCTTCCCCAGGGTCCATGGGAAGCTGGAAGGTTGTTCTGCGGTAGTGAGAAATTCTCTCACAAAAAAATCAGGACCAGCTTTGCCAATGTGGCCGCAAATGTCCCGTACAACTGATTGGGGAAGAGGAGGGAGGAAAGAAACCAGTTTTTGAGCTGCTTGTGCTCCAGGCACTCAGTGGACATGCTGATATTTAAACAAACCATGATTCCCGGCTTGAGGGGAATCATCTTCACTCTGCGTGAGGAGGAAACAAGCTGAGAAGGTGAATGTAATTTTCCCAAGTTAACTAATGGGTCACAATTTAAGTGAAGGAGTTTGTCTGAGTCAAGGAATTTGTTATGATTAGTTGTGGTGGGGGGGAGTGATCAGCTGCTTCAATGGAGGAACGGCCACTTGCAATTAGTCTAGTCTCTGTCCTTTTGAACAAATCTTAAATTGAAAAAGACAGGACTAGTTACCTGTGGGCCAGGCACTAACTATAGAGCAAGTGGTGGGTTGCTTGTCTGTTTTCTTCTTTAAGCTTTGAGGAAATTATTACCCTTGATCTGTAGGGAAATAAACTCCTCTGCTGAATCTGACCCTGGCTTTTTGTAAACAGGTCTGTGAATGACACGCATGTGTGTGTGTGTGTGCCCACCCTGGTGCATTTGCTAGACTCTCTTAAAGTGAGGAGTAAGTTCATAAAGTCCAGTAAGTCTTAGGGCTGAAGCACTTTCTTTTAAATCATGCCTTTTATCCTCTCAAAACTTATACCAGGGAAAAACAGTGTAATCACTTCTAAGATGAGTAGCTGAGGATTTGACAAGTTGTGTAAGTCACCTCCAATCCATCAGCCAATAATGCACAGTCAGACACTGGGCCGAATGGTCAATACTAGTGAGAAACTTCTGTTGACAGCTATGTTAGCCGATGTTGGTATGGAAATGACAATGGAGTGACCTAAAGATATATATTATATATATAATGTATATATATAATATCAACTGTGTAAGTATTTATATATATTATATATAACATAATCTTTGATGAATGAACTGGATTACAAATACATGCAAACATAAAGGGAAGTAGTTTCTATCTAGTCTTTCTCTATCACTACTCCTTTAAAATTTTCATTATTTATTGGATACAGAGTCTCACTACACAACTCAGACTTGTAGTGATTCTCCCTTCTCACCTTTCACAGTGCTGGGATTACAGGTATGCACCACAGTGGCCAGCATGGAGGTCAACATGGCATGCAGTACCGGGGATTGACCGAGGGTCTTTGCACTTGCCAGGCTGGTGTTTAGGCCATTGAGCCTCTATCACTGGGGCTCTATCCCCAGCCCTCTATCACTATACATTTTATTGCTATATACAATAGGGCAAAGCTAACAGAAGGTCAGCATGGGTGGAAGAAGAGATAAAAGAATGAAGGCCATGACACCCATGCAGTTTAGCAATTGGCCTGCTGCACAGAAGCCCCTTGAGATTATGAGAACTGGAGAGAACAGTGAGAGGACCTGGATTCTCAGGTCCAAAACATTCAGCTTCAAATCCTATGTCACTCCCCATGAACCTGGACAACTTATTAGCATCTCCCAGTCCCAAAGATGCCCAAGCCATAAAAACTACTAAATACACAAGATGCATAACACTGTGTGTGTGTGTGTATGTGTGTTTTAATAGCTCCCGAAGAGATAATTGCCCATCTTGCTTTAGCATGGCTGAGATATCTCTTCTGCCTAGGGGACCTGGGATGGTTTCCTATTCTTCTCCCACAGCTTCTGAGGCCTTCGAGAAAGGGTTCACCACCGGCAGTGCAGCCTCTGTGAAGAGCATGGGAGGGTATTTGCTTGGGTGCACCTGCGTTTCCCATCTCTGAGCGCTCACGCAAACCCAGGTTCCAGGAGATAGACCACATCTCATGCAAACTCAGAACCTGTGAAATTGTGTTTTGATTGGGTACACCACATATGCCTGGCCTTATCTCCCCAAGTCCCAAAGGAAAATTATAGAACACCATTTTTTTCATATCCCTTGTAGAAAAAGATTCAGTTATTACATTTTTTAAAATTCAAGGCAAGCATGACCATAGCTAGCCTTGACATTTCTGAAAATCCTGAATTTCCTGAGAAAGCGTACCTAACACACCCAGTACAACAAGTTTTATTGGACACATAGAAAATGTGAGCAGAATCACAATATTCTAGAACAATTAGCATTTTCTCTTGCATATCTAAAGCAGTTAAGGTAAATATTGAAATTAGACAATGATATGTTTTATTCAAATCCTCCCACCTGATGAAACAACTTTTTGAATGGCATTATGTACCATGCCTGAATCTCCTTAACAGGTGTCTGATAATCCTTTAGAAGATGTCACATGTAAATAAGATTCTAATTCTCACATAGTTACCTTTCAATGAGAACATTACTTCCTATCTTGAAAGCAACAAACACAGAGAAAAATGCCAGATGTGCTGTGTATTATGTTTTCTAATCAAGACAGAATGGAGACTTTTTTCCCCTTACTCTTCTTTAAGACAAGAGGTGGTATGTGGAAAATTTTTTGCAACTCAAAAGTCCTCCACAAAAAGTGAGTTGTGCTGAAGAATAAGCTTCAGATTTCCTTAGACACAAATGACTGCATAAACCTTGAGAGCTGCAGAGGAAGCCAAAAGGTCAGAATCCAACCTCCCATTTTGGAATGGCCCCTATAAATGAAAACCACATGATGTCTTGTACAGAGCAGTTTCACTCTGAATGTCAACTGCATATGATGCAACCTAAAGCATTATAAAGTCTTAGGACACAAAGCCTTCACCACTCTATTCAAGAGGCCATCAGGACCCATGAGGAATTCATATATTCATGCTGGAAGTCTATAAAGGTGTATTGCTAGATACCTCTTAGGGAACTCATCTATTTTTCATGGTGAGCATATTTTAAGGTTATAATCCTTCCACATGCTTTTAAGAGTCACCTTTGTAATTCTACTCCACATATAACTTTTTACGCATAGTCAACAAATAGAAAGTATAAAAAAGTGATCTAATCCCAGAGAATTTAAACCTTTGCCTAATAAATGACTTCAAAGTGCAAATTATAGGGGTTTCTAACCTGCAAGCATTTGTTCAATAAAAGAATAAAAGGCAAGAAAATCATATGAGAGGTGGGACCAAGAATGTTTAAAAGGGAAAGAAAGTAAAAAAAAAAAAAAAAAAAAAAAAAAAAAAAAAAAAAAAA
>PVKA01003988.1:47882-58910 GCA_004027165.1 Ctenomys sociabilis | reverse complement strand
TGAGAATACACATTTAACAAGTCACTCAAGGATCTTTTGAATAGATGTGATTGATCTTCAATTGGAAGCATAACATTTGCAAACATTGTTATATGGGATTCTTCGCATTCAGCCATTTGGCAGTAGGTATCACTAAAATCCCCATTTACCTACAAGGCCTAGGAGCCTGCATTTCGGTGGCTTCTGCTTGCAGTCATAATTCTAATGTCTGACCAAAGGCCAAGATAGCCTCTAAAAGAGCAATATGGCATCAAAGTTAAGAGGTCAGATTCTGGACCTGGAATTCCCAGTTTGAATCCAAGCTATACAATGATCCTTGCACCCTTACTTGTCACGAGAAAAACTTAGCATTAAATGAGAAGATGGGTGTCAAGCTCATAAGGCCTAAGATGCAATAAATGTCCTGAACAAGACAGGACATATTCTCACCACCCTGAGATAGAAAGGAAATATTGCAAAGTAAAAACAAGGCCCTGATGTCATCATGCAACCATTATTTGTCCATTTTTATTAGCTTGGCTATACATTTCCTTTCTCTCATCAAATCATTAGAACTGCAATCGGCCAGTACATACATATCTGTACTCCATCATGGCAACCTAGTATAGCATACACATTTCTCAGGAGCACCTTATTCAATGTCTACCTTTGTAAGTATTTTATGTTTTTATGTGGATTATTTCATTTTATTTTCTGCAGGACTGAGGATTGAACTCAGGGCCCTATGCTTGCCAGGCAAGTACTTATTCTACTGATATATCTCCCAGGTCCAGTATTGTGTATTTTTATAAGCAACCATTTCTTTACTGTCTAAGCAATAAGGCTATATCCCAACTTCAGTGTTAAAAATAATGTGGTGATAAATGTCTTTGGTAATTCAGGGTTTTCCATGTTGCAGATCATTTCCTAAGATGGCTTTTTCCCTACATTCACCTCTCCAGAGCAGGGCCTCTATCTGTCTTCTTCAGTCTATAGAGACTGTCAGAGGCTATTTCAAGAAATTGGTGAGGCAGAGTGAATGAGTGAAAGAATGACTGCTGTATGTTACAATTTCATGTCAGTGTATGTTTAGTCCATTAAAATGTAAATGACAGGTGCTTATAAATATGGGGCCCTCTGTTCCACACTTTATTAAAAGCACTATCAAATGACACAAAAACTGCATTGCATTATTTTGTTTATTTTTATTTACAAAAAGAATTAGTTTTCCCTATTAGAAGCAATCAAAGCAATAGGTACAGAAGCAAAACTAAGCACCCTTTGTCTGCCGTGCTCCCCTGTGCCTGCCTTCAAATCCCTCAGTAATGGTGCCCTTGCACTAGAAGGGTGTCTTTCCACCATGCTCTACTTTCTGCAGTTCCACATCTGGAAAAGCAACTTTTCAACTTTATTCCACAGGCACTCATTTGGCTTTCTTGAGGCCCTTCCCAGGGTACAGATATTAAGTACTTGTCAGTTACTTTTTTCTCTTAAGCCTCTTCCCCACTTATAATTCTAATTTTTTTCCAGAGGTTATGATCAGAATATATTTATTGAGGAAAAGAAAGCTCCTATCCAAGAGAGAGACAGGAGGGGGGCCCCGAGTGGGTGGTCCCTCTCCTATTCTAATTTTTGACGATGTGTTCGGGAAATTTCCTCAGCAGAGGGTTTAATTTTTAAGAAATCAACTTGGTGGACTCTGCATTCCAAAAGACATCCCTTGTGCTTTTTCTCACCTTGGTCTGTAGTTTTGGGGGTGTTTCTGGTTTTGTCAATAATTTCTTATTGTTCAGAGTGCTACCTTCTTACTCCTACTGCCAGGTTTCTTCACAATGTAAACACGATTCTCAGAACACTGCTCTCCCCGGCCTTCAGCATGTGATGTTTTTCTTCTGACTGCATTTGTTTGATTTCAGGCTTGATATTGTACTAAGCGCTCAAAGCAAATGGAATGTGGTCTGTGGTTAAAAGGTACAAGAGGGAAAACGATATCACGTTGTATTTCTGCTAATGGTAGGTCAAGAGTAAACATCCATAAGCAGATGCCACAGAATCGACTGTCCACTGGGGAAAGGTTCACTCCCACCTTTCAAGAGCCAACAACTTAGACAGAGTGCAGAGTTTTGGCCCAGCCCTAGGTTACTGATGTGAGGGTCTTGAGTTCACATGAGAAAGAGTGAGAGAAGATACACAAGGTCTATGGTCCTTGTTCTAGAGGCCCTGAATTCCCAGAGTTTTGCAAAAGAGAAGTGGATGCCAGTGGGTAAGTAGACTGCCCACATTCCTGTTTGCACAATAAGCTTCCATTTAAAGGGCAGTGATGGTAGCCAGGCCTAGTGGTGTGTGTCTATAATTCCAGCACTAGTAAGGCTGTGACAAGAGGATCACAAGTTAGAGACCAGCGCAGGCAACTTACTGAGAACCTATCTCAAAAGTATTTGAAAGGAGAGACAGACAGACAGAAGACAGACAGACAGACAGACAACAGATACAGGCTACAGTAGCCACAACCACAAAGCCTGGGTATCATCAAGTCCCTCTCGTCTACCACATGGCCCTGCCATTTCCTCTGAGCATCCATGGAGGTTCTGGTCCTCTCAGTGACTGTTCTCTCTCAAGGAACGTGGGCAGAAATGAGGCAGCTCTTGCTTCTGTTTGAGCTTCCTCCAGTAGGTACCAGGCCCTGCACATGTTAGGTGTTTTGTAGGCAATCTATTGCTCCATACATTCCAGGCCACTTTAGTATAGTTGCAGCAATTCGCTGTCATTGAGGCCATATATAAAATAAAATACAAAGGTACCCATGTCAAATGACAATAGTACAACACTTAAAGATCTTAATTGGCTTTATTTTTTGAGAACTGGCCAAAACTTCATTCCAAAAAACACAGTATTTCAGTAGGCTAAGCAAAGGAGGCTGGTTATTCCAAAGTGACTTTTCTTACTGGGTTGTGGACAGAAATATAGAAAATTTGCTGTTTAACATCAGATTACCTCACATTACTTTTTGTGAGGATTGAAGGTAGAAAATCCTGATTATGAATCTGCGTGAAACTAGTTTGCTTTAGATATTTGTCTTTTCCTGATTTATTTTGGTCAGATAATCAGTTTCCATCTTATGTGGTGGAACTTCAGCACAGGGGACTCCATTTTGATTTTAAAAGTCCTCTCTGTTTCATCCTGGTGTAAGCAATTAGCCCAAACGAAGACCTGCTGTCATTTTTATTTAACACCTATTGTCTCACATTACCTGATTTTACTTCCAAAAACAGGTAACAACAGCAACAGTTAAAGAAGTAATTTAAATCCTATGATAGCACAAGAACTTTACTCTGTCATATCTGCCTTCTTTTCAGGCAGGGATTACGGGGAGACTGAACTCCAGAAGTTAAAGTCTGCCTGTGCAGACATGACCTAGTAAGTGGCAAGGCTGGGTCCTAGGTCCAGGTCTTCTTCACATCGGCTCTGAAGGATTTGCCCCACACCTTGCCATCTCTAAGGCTTTGGCCCACTCCTGCCAGTGCTCATATTGAGGACATACTTGGTTTGCCAAGCTATTGTTGGTTAGGAGAGCAGATGCCTCACTAGTCAAGATGTCTAACAAATTCAGTACCTGCAAGTAACGAGAACCTTGCCCACACCTACAGCTGTAACACTGGTGCAAGGGGATCACAAGTTCAAGGCCAGCCTAGTCTACCCAGTGAATTCGAGGCCAGCCTGGACTCCATCTCAAGCAACAACAACAAAATCAAATAGTAGCTCAGAAGTTGCAGGTCTCATACAGAAAAGGCAAACTAAGTACTCTCTTGACTTGCTGTACTGCTGCTGACGCCAAGGATCAGCTCTGTAGCAAAACTAGTTGCGTTTTAACTTATGAGAGGGTCTAAAAATTCTCTTTCTCTATTTTTATGGTCTAAATGCATGGAAGTCAGACTTTTGAAGGGTGTTTTGTTACCTTCTGTGATAGTTTGAGAGAGTATTTCTAGAGTTATAAAAACACTGGCTATGTAAATTTGGGAAACATTTATATGTTAAAAATACAGAAAGGCAACCATGTGTGAGCACTGCTTAAAGCAGGTAGAGGGAGATGCACATTTGCAGTGTGTAGACTCCCTAGAGCTCCTTATTAATTCTATCATGTCATTTACATGAAAATGAAGCCTCCTTTGTATTAAGATGCTAAAGTCAAATTGCACGGACGATGCAAAAGAGTCAGCAAAGAGCGCTTTGTCATAAAAATATATAATTTATCTCAACACTTTCTGTGGATTTCTGATATCAAAGTCTCTTTATGACTCTGACAGTCATCAAGCGGATGTTTGTCAAAGTACATTTCCAAGATGTCCAAATAACACACTTTTGCTCTGATGAGTTTATGCAGAGAGCTGAGAGAAGACTGAACTCTATTTGAATTTCTCTCCTTTCAGAGAACGTGTCAGATCTTTCTCTTTTCAAATTGCCACTGGCCCAAAATTTGAATAGTCAAAGTGCTGGTTAGTTGGACCTCAATTTATGAAAATCTCCTCGTGTAACTGCTTTTTATAACAAGATAAGGGAGGGAATAATCATGCAAGAGGAAGAGAAACATCTTTAAAATAAGAGATGTAGCTAATCAGTTGTCACAAAGAACTGACAATTCAGAAACAAGAAAATCTAATGATTAACAAACACTTATAAAAAATTATCTTCAATAGTTAGACACAGAATACAAAGGAGAGTAGCAATGCCAAATAGTGTTAGTCTATCAAATCAGCGAATGTTTCTTGTGTGATACAATTTGGTGGAATGTGAGGTATGGCCTAATGGCCGTCACTTTTACACTAATGGAAAATCTACTGCACTGTTGTTGGAAACTCAGCATCGACGGATTACACAAAAAGCCTAGAAAATGTCCACAGTTCTCTGTGATCCCAACAAGGATGTTATTAAAATTAGGAAAAAACCTTATACTCAAGACATTCACTAGTAGTAGTAAAGTAACATCCACTAAAAACAATCAAACTTCTAGCAAGAACGTAGATCACCTTGTGTATCAAAAGAAATAATACCAAAGTGCTGGCAATTGTGAAAAATTGTCCTTAAGAATCCCTTGAAAGTACAATTTTCTTTCCTTTCTTATCATATGTCCATTTAATTTTTTTTATTTTAAAGAGAAAAAAGAAAAAAAACAATGAAAACGATATAGAATTTCAAAAGAAGATGACAGGAAATTAACAATAATAATTGTGTTGCATGTTATCTCCAAAGTAGTAGCTCAGATGACCAGGTTGAAAAATTGATTGGGTAATATAAGTACTGTTTATTTAAATAAATTAATAAAAATTAGTGATACAATTAGCTATTGTATGTACATATGCTTATCTTTATATATAAATTCACCCCCCTTGTTTTATCTTTTTCCCCATCCCAGTTGTTCTTTAAGGTAATATATGTTATATATATAATATGTATTAATAATTATTATATTAATATGTATTAATATATATTAATATATTTTTAGGACAGGGTCTCACTACATAGATCAGACTCATAGTGATTCTCCTGTCTTCAGCCTCCAAAGTGCTGGGATTATAGGCACGTACCACCACACCTAGTCTCAATTTTACCATAGGCATGGCCAGCAAGGCATTCTGGGAATAGAACCCTGGCAGCTGTGCTTTACCTAAGCAGGTGTTTTAGTCTGCTGAGCTATCAGGCCAGCCCTTAAGGTACTATATTTCATTATTTCATTTCATTTCATTTCATTTCATTATTTCATGTCTTTTTGAGACTGGTTCTTGCTATGCATTCAGGCTGGCCTTGAGCTCACTTTGTTGCCCCAGACTGGTCTTAAACTTGCAACAATCCTCCTGCCTCAGGCTTCCAAGTGCTGTGATTACAGGTACGAACCACTACACCCAGTTAAGGTACTATTTTTTAAAAAGAGTGTGATAAGGTAAATAAAAAGTCAAACACAAAATGTATACTATACAGGCCTGGGGAGATAGCTCAATGGTCTAAGCACCTGCCTGGTAAACGCAAGGACCCAAGCTTGATCCCCTGTACTGCATGCCATGCTGGCTTCAGAATCCCGGGTGTGCCGTGCCTCAGTGCAGCCTGGAAACCTGGTGCAGTGGAGCACACCTGTAATCCCAGTGCTGGGGAGGCTGAGACAGGAGGATCATTATAAATCTGAACTGAGTAGAGAGACTTGCACCAAATAAATAAATAAATGAATAAGTAAATATTTTAAAAATGTACAGTATAAATGCTGTCCATTGAGAAAAAAACTTTAAAAAATACTCAACTACTGTGTTTTGTTTGTAAAATGCTGAAAGTTACTCATATTTAAATCTACTTGCTTCTTTTTTTTTTTTGCTTCTTTATTTTATACTTTATTGTAAGCATTTATTACATTAAGACTGAAGACAAAGTGACCTATGAAAACAAAAAAGGACAAAATCCAAAGGGCCTCAGTGGCAAGCTCTGACGGAAGACTCCACATTCCCCTGGAATGAAGCCAAGTGTCAGGGCTTCACACAGAGACTACACACCCAACTTGGATAAGCCAAACTAACTGTACATGATCTCTGATCTAATTAATGGTATTTTCACCTGAACTAATTGAAATTTTTGATGTTTTAAAGAAACAACAAACATTTTGGGCATTCACATATTTGGCACAACTTTCCTGAAGACAGCAGATGTATCCCATGTGTCTCCAGAGAAACAGGACTGCACACTCGGTTGGAAGCCCGGCCAAGCATGTGGAACAGCTTCTCACCTCCAGAGACCTTCAGCGATGGGATAGGCAACCCACATGTATGTTCACCCTCCTCACCCTGAAAGGACCCAGCAGAGACCACAGTGCTGCCTGGTAGAGAGTAAGAGAGGTGCTTTCCTCCCATATCTTTGCCACCTTCAACTAAGTGATTGCATTGCAATAAATAACACCAATATTCACACCATTACTGAAGACAAATATCCGAATCTTCTACTTCCTTCTCCACCAAGCTCCAGCCAACCTGGGCTCAAATCTTTATTCTCTTCCCATCTTCAGTGATACCTTCTAGTCCCAGGACTGTGCCTCTTGTGAACCACAAAAAGACCCCCACATTCATACTATTATAGTTTTCTGCACTGCCCTTCTCCCCACAGAAGACATCTCTATGGCAAAAGTAAAATCCTTACTTGTGAGTCCTTCAAAGCTTTCCCAAATCGCCAAACTAAGACCCCAAACTCAACATCAAAACTGCTTTTACTCATGCATGAGGAGCAATAAGATCTGGCCTCTCATGTATTCTGTCTTCCCTGTGGGACAGTTAATCTTGAGCATAAATATGATGAGATTGACCATTGCTAGAAGAAAAGTAAAACAGGCTAAGGTTGTTTTCATGGAAACTGGCATAGGGCTCAGCAAACTGATGGAAGAGACCTGCCTTTGGTGAGGACATTCTGGTCCCCAGGCTGGGAACCTGTGAGGAGTGGAAGTGCAAAGGGAGGAAGCCCATCAGCTCACACGCTCACACTCTTTCATATTCTTTCTCTGTCTCTGTCCCTCCTCCCTCCCTTACTCTTCCTCCTCTCTTTCTCTGTTTCTGTCTCCCTCTGTCTCTGTCTTTCTTTCTCTATCAGTCTCTGTGTTTCTCTGTGTCTCTGTCTCTCTCTGTCTCTCTGTTTCTGTCTCTGTCTCTCTGTCGCTCTCTGTCTCTGTCTGGCACTCTGTGACTGTCTGTCTGTCTCTGTATCTCTGTCTCTCTCTGTGTTTCTGTCTATCTATTTCTATCTGTCTCTGTCCATCTCTTTCTCTATCCACCTTCCCTCTCTTGCTGAGAGCTCCTCCCACCATGCCCTCCCACTATGATATTCTCCTTTACTACACACTTACAAGCAACAGAATCAGCCAAGCCCTGACACCATAAGCCAAAATACAACTTTCCTCTTCCTCACATTGTTTTTCTCAGTACAGCAGTGTTTCTGTTCACAGAATTGGTTCTTTCCACAATTCTGGTCACAACCTGAATTCAATGAGAACTGAATCAAATTTAATTAACTGAATGGTGTAGTACATTGTTGACCTTAGGGGGAAATTTCACTTGGTTCTGATCCAATTTGGTTTGTGACCACAATTGTCGAAAGGGTTAAGTTCATGAACCGAGACCCCACTGCATTTTGTCAGGTAGTTAGGGCATCAAGTAACTCACCTTTGGCCTCCGCTGGATAGTTTTCCCCCGGGATGTGCACGGGGCTGGTGTCTTGCACACCATATGTGTCTATTGCTCTATATCCCATTTGCACAGGCAGGAAATATCTCCAAATACATACTCCCCAATCCTCCTCCTTTATCTTTTTATATCTCTTATATCACTAGTGGATATTTTCTTATTTGATTTTCTTTTATAAATTGACTTCATCTAATGCAAGGTCTATAGAGAGGGACACTTCACCTTATGCACTGATCCATTCAAAATGCTCAGGATGAATCACTGAGTTATTTAATTAATATGGGTACAGCAGATGTTAGATGTTCTACCATGACCAAATTTCATACATCAGGGACGCAAAGACACTAAGGACCTGGTTGCTCACTGGGGAACCTTTGTACAGAGCAGAGATACTTCCCACAAATCCCTCTGGACTGACCTGCACAATAAGTCTTTGGAAGCCATTTAACACTACAGTGACTAATACAGTCTCAGTGTGACACTTCCTGACAGGACTATTTTCCGCTGTCAAAAAAAAACATGCAGTTGCCCCAGATTTCCTCCATCACTGTTGACCACCCACAGAGGGAGGGCACCTTATCCGCTCTAAAGTCTCAGCATTGACAGCAGGCCCCAGCTATAAGCCTTGACCTGGTCTTATGCCATTCACTGGACCCCTTCCAGTGCAAAAGACAGTCATAGTAGGCATTTGCATGTTACTGAGTGATGTAGAAAAATAACTACTAAGAACACCAGGCAGGTCTTTAACAACGTTCTCCCTTAAAGAGAAGGTTTATTAGCCTCAAACTCCAAACTATACTAATGGAATCTGTATCACCTATCCATCCTAGGATGTCAGTGGGTGATGTGTGTGGCACCCTGTGTACACAAGGCCTGGGGAGGCCAACCAAGGTGCATTAGAGTGTGGTACAGGGTTTCAGGATGAATCCTGAGGGGACTTGACTGACCTTATCAGATACAAAAGTTACATCTCTTGTTATATAGGTCTTGCTTTATCTTGGTCTTAACCATCCATCAGGAAAGTATAAAAACAAGGTATAGAAAGTAAAGTCATATTAATAAGATGAGCTATAAAAAGCTCAAGCCAATTACTTCTGACATCACCAGTCCTACAGACAATCCACTGCTATTATGGACTATTGGACTATATTGGATTTTTTTTTTTTTTTTTTTTTGGTGGAACTGGAGATTTAACTCAGGCCCTGGTACTTGCCAGGCAAGCACTTATTCTACTGAGCTGTCTCCCAGGCCCCTATATTGGAATACTTTGCTGAATTCAATCACCTACAATATTTAAACGACAATGGAATACTCTTCTCTGACAAAACTAAATGAAAAAGGGGATACAAATGAATAACCATTTTGAATCTGTGTATTAAAATAAGTAGGATAAATGTACAGCTACTATCTCTTAATTCTATGAATAAAAATATTTGTTCTAACAGTATATGTGGACAGGATATCATGTGTGCATCTTGTATAATGAATAACCACTAAGACAACAATATGCAATGTATTTATTATTGAAACTGCCCTACTAACCAGTTTTGAAACTGTCTCGTTGCTATTTATTTCTCAGTAAAATTATAAAAAAAAAAAGAAAAAGAAAGAAAGAAAGAAAGAAAGAAAGAAAGAAAGAAAGAAAGAAAAGAAAAGAAAAGAAAAGAAAACAGTACTAGACAAATGAAGATGTCCGGAGAATCTGTTCAGCCTGAGGGTGGAGGCACCTTCTGGGGGCCTCAACAGAGAGGTCAGACTGGCCATTCCCCTGCCACATGGTGGCATCTGGCCAGAGGCAGTGAGTGGTGACATAGCCATCACACACTGTGGCACACGGGTGCAGTCAGCTCACAGCCCGCCACCTGCTGGGTGATGGTGCTTGAATAAGCTTCCCTGCAACCAAAACCTTAAGTGATTATAGCTACATCATGGAAACATTGAAAAGATTATTTATTTACATTAATTTCTATTAAGTGAATTTATAGAAAAGCTCTTGACAGTCTTAGCACCTTATAGGTAATTTATATGAAATTAGCTCCCTTCCTAACCATAGATAACCTGAGAATCAGCATACACACTATGTAGTGGTTGAACTGAGTATCAAAAAGAAACCAACTCCATCGTCCAACATTGTCCTTTCTTTTTCACATCCTCACCCAAGCACTAGTGCATAATACACAAGCCCTTGTCCTCTTGGTGTAGCACAGATTAGAAGAGAAGGGTGATACCAAATTTTGAGCTAGGTAGAGATGGGTGGTAGAGCCATGCACTGAAACAGGGGCCAAGAAAGAAGACAATTTTAGTTGTATATGTGCGTGAGTATATTGGGGGAGGAGAGACGACATGCAGGCAGGATACGTCAACTGGAGGGAGAACTCACTCAGAATGGCAGTGATGAGAATGTCCATATTTGTGGAACAGGTGAAAGCAGTCAGAGTTGGTGAATATTTAGGGAACTGCTCTTGCAGTTAGGGAAAACAGTTAAGATTTTCTAATTTCAGTGTTGAAATACTCCACCACAGAAAATTTCAACCCATCAACATGACAAGAATGCCCATGAAAGCCCTGAGAGATGACAACTTGACTCTTACAAATAGCTATGAACTAGCTTCAGCCTAAGCAGGTTGACATGAAGGAACAGGTGGAAAGGACTGAAGGACAAGAACGGTGAGAATAAGAAAGTAAATGGGAAATCTGGGCATGGTGGCGCATGCCTGTAATCCCAGCACTCGGGAGGCTGAGGCAGGAGAATTGTTGTGAGTTTGAGATCAGCCTGAGCTACAAAATGAGCTTAAGGCCAGCCTGAACTGCATAATGAGACACTGTCTCAAAAAGACAAAAAAAA
>PVKA01003988.1:0-47782 GCA_004027165.1 Ctenomys sociabilis | reverse complement strand
GAGACCCGCGGATAGAAAATGTTTCCAAAACCCTGGGACAGGAAGGCAGAAGGATAAAGAACAAGGTAGGGTTCTAACATGATCTGGAAGGTGTAATCCCCTCACTGGAGAAGGCCAAACTCTCCAGAACATGGAAGAAATGCACAGCCACCCATGTATGCAGAGAAGTAGGCCCAGTCCTGGGGACCTCCTTAGCGCACTTGAGAGAAACAGCCAGGTAACGTTATTCTATAACTTCCTATTCTGCCTATTCTGTAACTTCCACCTCCAGAGGGACAGAGACTGTGGCCCAGACCAAGTACTGAGGTCACGGGCAATTGAGAACAGTCTGGATCCCATCATGCTCTAGTTTTGTGATCTCAGCCTGGAACTGTTGCCCCCACTGTGTGACAGAACTGACAAAAGCCTGGCTCACCTCAGTGGGTTTTTATGAAGGTACATTATTTAAAAATCTGCCTAGGACCTAGACTGCCAGGCCTATAGTAGATCCTAGATTCACTTTAGTCTTTTATTCTATTTCCCAGTTACCCACCAACAACACAAAAGATATTTAATAGAAAATCACCATGGCATCCTGCACCCTGGCCATAGCTGGGAAGAAAGAAAAGCTGATTCTGCAGTGTAAATCACACAGCATCAGGCACAGGGGAGCATAAATAGGCTGGATGCTTCTTCTTCCTCTTTCGCATCTAGAGGACACTGAAGTGGTGAGCGTGTTCCCACGGGCACTGAGTGGGCACTGCCTGGAGGGAAGAAACCCACTCACGAGGCACGTGTAGAATCCTCTGGACAGATGATGCTACCCCAATGCCTGGGGTCATTGCTAACTTCATACTCTGGTGTTGTGTCATGGGAAGACAATTAGTGTGTTATAACTCTAGAAGAGAATACCTAGGAAATTAATTAGCTGAAGCTCAACCAAGTCTGACACTAGCTATTCTTAGGGTTTTGTGAATTCATTTCTTCTAGGAGCTCAATATAGAGAATAGTTTTTGTTTTAAATCTTTTAACTGGCTCTTTTGGGGCTAAAAGCTTATTTATTTTCCTATGTTAAATATAAGCAAGAGGAAGTCAATCACTAATACATAAATCAAACTGATTCAAATATTTTAAGAAACATTGGTTACTGAACTCTGGATTTCATATAAATATTGAAATAAGTTTATTTATATTCATTGGTCAAGTTTAGAAAAGAGAAAAAAGGAAAGAACATTTTAAGTTTAGGGAAAATTTGTAGCCACATCTCCATAATAGGATAAGTTGGCCTCACTTCTCCACAAGAAATGGCCAAAGAAAGTCCTCTTTTACAGAAAATACTACTGCTTTTTGACTACACAATTAGTCTAATTTTTCTGGTTTCAGTGTAGCATAGTGTTTTCTGTTAACAATGAATAGAAATGTTTCCTCACATACTGCTATAAGGATTAAGAATCTATATTTCTATATTTTTGAAGTTATTAACTTTACTAAATTAACACAATGAAATGGCAGTATGTAGATTGAGAAAAATCATTTTCAAAGCAGGTATCTTAAAGAGGGTAATGTCCTAATGAAAATAATATATAAAACCCTTAATGGGAAAACAAATAATTTAAAATAGAGAAAAGACATTTGTCCAAAGAAGACATAAAAATAGCTAATGGATATATGGAATGTATTCAATATCATCAATCATCCAGGAAACGTAAATAAAAACCACTGTGACATATCTTCTTATATTCTTTAGGATGGCTAATATCAAAAATTCAAAAGTTGCCAAGTGTTAGAGAGTTTAGAGAAAAGAAACCCCTAATCTACTAATGGCAAGAATGTGGATTTGCTCAGCCATTATGGAAAACAGGAGGGAGTTTTCAAAAGAAATTAAAAATAGAACAACCGTATAAGCCAGCAATCTCTCCCCTGGGTGTGCACTCAAAGGAGATGAAATCAACCACCCCATAAAGATGCGTGTACTCGCAGGCTCATTACAATACGACTCACAAAAGCCAGCGTACAGAACAACCCAAGTGTCTACTGGAGGATTAAGTGATGGAAACGCCATGGTGCACACATACAATGGGGACATTATTCAGCCTTCAAAGAGAGTGAGGTCTTGCCATTCGCCACAGTGTGAATGAGCGTAGAGGACATCATGTCCAGGAGCCAACCTGACCAAGGGAAAAGCATGACATGATCTGACTCACGTGTTCAATCTTAGAAAATACAGCAAATACAAAGTGTACAGAGAAAGAGAAGAAAGCAGCGTTACCAGGGTGATGACAGGTAGAGTGGGGAGAAAGGGCAAGAGGTAGAATGGTGGGACCAAACAGCAGATATGCAGGGCAGACTAGCCTAGATATATAATAGAAGACATGAGGTCCATGGGCAATAAAATCGTCCTGCATGTGACAGTCATGTTACATAAGATTTTAGCTGCTTTTGCCACAAAAACGTACTGAGACATGGGTGATTATCTGAGAGGATAGAGTTAATTTGCTTTACCATCTGAATGCTTCTTTAATAGCTACATGTCTTCCCTGCATCATATAACATCATGCTTTATACATAATGAAATTGTATTTATTTCTTTACTGATACTGAGGATTGCCCTGAGGGCCTTCTCACTGAGCTGTACCCCAAGCCCTTTATATTCTCTATTTTGAGACACAGTCTCCACCCCGTGAGCTCTTCAGCTGCCCAGGCTGCGCTCAAGTTTGCAAAACACAAGTGTTCACTGTCAATGCCGCTCTGCAACAAAAAAAAATTCAAAAAATAAAACAAATTTATACATGTATTCTCCATGTGAAAACTAAAATGCCAAATAAATCAGAAGTCACAAAATATCAACTACAGAGTAGTTGATGTAACTACTTACTGAGTCCTCTCCACCTAAAATAATGACTGGTATACATATAAAATGAAATAAGATAAAATAAAATAAAATAAAGGTTGTTATTATTTTGGTCCAGATATTTTTATTTGCCTATGCATTTATTAAGTGTGTGTAACTATTATGTATAGATTTCACACGATGAACATAATAACTACGTGTAGTTTTGCATAGAAGAGGGAAAAACCATAAATGATACATTTTATGATGTTGGAGACTTGACACTTTTTACAATAAACAATATATTTAGTCCTTTCCATGTTGGTGTGTTACACACAATGTAGCCTTTTACTGTGTGTGGATGATGCACACAATTATTTAGGGTTTCTTTGCCCTATTCATGGAGAAATATTAGCTGTACATGCATCAAATACCACTGCTATTAATATTTACATTTTTAAAAATCAATAAAAAACACAAATAATCTTGTGGTGGTGAAAAGTGGATTTAGAGATGGAAAAGGGAAGATGCAGAGAGGAAACAGAAATTAAAAGAACCAAGGCACAATATATATTTATACCAATTGTCCAGGAGAGAGGAATTTATTATACATCAAACATACACTGCTAAATGGGAAGGAGAAAAAGAAATAAATTAGGCAGAAGCTATGCATAGATCACTTGCAGAAGAATAAAAGACAAAACCGTGCTTCAGTGTTGTCTAGGGTACCAGTTCTCAGTTGGCTTTAGGGATACAAGAGGTCAAAGCCATTTCCTCCGAATTCTGCACAAGGTCTTTGTCTTTCTTAATATTTGGACCCTTTGTCCACAACAAGTGTGGAAAGCACTGGCAAGACTCAAAACAGTCAAAGCACTGGTACCAACTGGAAGTGATGTATTCTTCACCACTCTACACTTGGAGTTTTTTTCAATTTTTTTATTGAAGCAACAAAACTCATAAATTGTACCTCTCTCTTGAGTACATGACTTTTCACTATTCCCTAAGACAAAAGGAGAAGCATGGCGATGCCTAGGAAAGGCGCTGGAGTGCTTATGAGGGTGTTGAGTAGCTAATTTTGTGCAATATCATTTCAGTTGCAAAAGCAACTGATAAGCTCTGGTTATTCGGAGGTGCATTTGGCAGGCACTTGCTCAAAGTGAACAAAGTAAGCCAATCTCCCCCCCACACGACAGTACTTCTTGCCAATGACAAACTGTGCTTTCAAAAAAAGTAAAATTATAGAAAAGTTCTGTCTGCTTCTATGAGCTTGACAGCTTCCCTGTACTTAAAGACTTATCTAATGAGATTGATGGTGATATTAATGAATGCAATTTTTTCTTATTGCATAATGAAATGTGTCAAATTTGGAAGATATGCAAAACTCAGTGAACAGATATTTTCCAAATAACCAGTGCATGATATTACAAATTCATGAGTAGATAAAATACCCATTTAAAGTGCAAAGCAGACTAATGGATTTTACTAATTATGAAGCATGAAAGGTTTATGGATTTTTTTTACATTCTGCATTGAATCCAACCTTTCAAAAACTACTTGTAGAGTTTGAGCACAAAGAAAAATAATAAAAATATCAGGACACTATAGGAATATTCCTGTCCTTTCCAACTACATACCTATATGAAGCCAAATTTCTTTGACCAAAACAACATATCAGCAAATCAAATTCAGAATGGATATGCGAACCTATCTATCTTCTATTAAGCAAAAATTGAATATGACACTAAAATCTTTGAAATCCTGGATGAGGAAATGAAAGTTCAACTTAGATAATGTTTTTGATCTACCTGCTTGGTTAAATTTTTCAAAATTAGTAACATTAAGTGCTAATGAGACTACATGCAGATTGATATTCTCATGTTCTAGATAGTGAAGACAGCATAAATTCCAAACAATGGCTTTGAAGTCTAATTTGATGGTGTACTTTATTATTATTTATTTCTTTTTGGAGGGGAATGTTAAGGGACTGGAGATTGGACCTAGGGACTTGTACTTGTCAGACACACATTCTACCACTGAGCTACACCTCCAGTCCCAGGCTGTGTATATGTTGGGAATTATCTAACTTTTCAACTAAGACCAAATAGGCAAATTCAATAGTTTCCCTTTACCCATGTTTTTTTTTTTCCTCTTGCAGTTAACTGTGATCAATCATTGTCCAAATACATTACATGGAATTTTCCAGAAGTAGTCAGTTGAGGTTTTAAGTTGTACACTGCTCTGAACATTGTGAGGGAATTTCATACAGTGCTGTCTGGGACCTGGGGCACCTTCTGGCTACACTCCCTGCTCTTCAGAAGACCCCTTAGCTATCAGACCTCACACATCAGTGCTGCAGGGCATGTATTCAACCCACATGCATAGTTGTCTATCTTACTATGTTACCAGCATTCATCTTTCACTGTTTCACCATGTAAATTAAAGTTTGTCACAGGTATGCATGCATAGGAAAAGCATAGTATATACAAGGTTCAGCAATATATGAAATTTCATCCACTCTCCCTGTAGACAACGACAGAGTACCATATCTTGGGACAGTGACTCTATAGCATCAAGAGTGTATCCATTTAATTCTATTATTTTAGCATAGTAATAGCCATAGAGAGTATATAAATTCATGGACATGGCTATGCTCCAGGAAAACCTTATTTACAAATATTTAAATTGTGTAAATGCTAGGGAAATTGTCAAAATCAAAATAGTCACTTGTGTCAAGCCCTAATAAAAATACACAAATAGGCTCTTCATACAAGAGCCACAACCTTTATACAAGATGGTCATGAAGGAGGAGATGGCATGTGCATGGATCTAATAATAAGAACTATCACAAAAGGCTCGTCTAGAACCACAACCTTGCACCAGTTCTGTACACAGAAAGTCCTGTGAGGACATGTGCCCTGAAACAGCCCAGACAACCTCAGAATTATGCCACCCTCATTTTTGATCCTTATGTCTCAGGAAAATTGCTTCAAAATAACTCCTGCAAGTGTTGTCACTTAATGTTTAAAAACCCCTGTCTTTGCAGCCCCGAGAACACCCATTACTTATTCTGGCACCATAGTTTGCACAGCAATGTTCATTCCCAAATAAACTCATTGTCTTTGGAAACTTTTTAATTGATGCAGCAGCTCCATCTTTGTCTACACAACTTTCATAGCTGTATAACACAGTAACTCTTTAAATGCTTGCTCTGGAGAAATGTGCACAGCCATATAGTGTTTAAGAAGCTCTAAATAGCACTTTCATCATGTTCTGTGTTAACCTATTCAATATTTGCACAGTACTAGGCTATAGCTACTATTACTTTCTTTGTTTTATAGGTGATGAAATTGAGATCTGTGAAGTTAAGTAACCTAAAGGCACACAGCTAATATACAATGTTTTCTGCAGAATTATTTTGTATAGCTAAAGTCTAGGCAAAAACTAAATGTGTAGACGTTAAACATTATACTTTGCTCTGGCTGATGTCTTCCTTTACACAGAAGGCTCTAAATTAAGTGGTGTCCTTCCTTTGTCCTTTGCCTATTCCTAGTTTCCAAAGTATTCTCTCGTTTCATCCTTCAAACTTCTGTTCATGGCAATCTTCGTTCCCATGAACATGATCTCTGGAAGTCATGAGTTGTCTGTGGAGGTTATGTCTCTGATATCATATACTACAAAGTGGGAGGGACACAGGAAGCTGTGTCATGCTTCTTGGACATGTCTTCTGGAAGACCACCAGTTTCCTAAGCCCTGAATATGAAGAGATGTCTGTTTCTTTGTAGTCCTCATGTCAACTGGAACATCTTGCCACCTCCATTGTGACAAAACCTACCATCTTTGCTGTATTTTTTTTTTTTTTCTTTTTGGGGGCTGGAGATGGAAGTGAGATTTTCACACTTATTATGGCAGATAGTTTCTCAACAGCCTATACCCAAGTGCTCTTTATCCTCCAGCTTCATACAAGAGCCACATCCTCACACACAATCATTCTTGCTTAAGGAAACCAAGAATCTCCAGAGACCTATGTCCCAGCTCCCTTTCTTGCCAGCCTATCATACCTCACTCCCACACTATCCAGAGTGAACGATGTGCAAATTTAATTTTGATTTTGTTCAACTGAGAACTTCCAGGGCCTTCCATGACTGAGCTCCTTTGAACTGCACCTATCCCTGCCTCACACCTGGCTCAGTCTGCTCAGGTTCACAGGGGTCCCAGCCACTCCCTATAACAAAGAAGACACTCCTGCTGCAGAGCCTTGGCACTAGGGGTGTGCTCTGCCTGAACACTCATTCCCAAATGAACACCAGGCTCATGACAGTTGCGGCTCACATGGCCCCACATCACAGAGGAGGGCCCTTGTGACCTGTTTAAGCAAAGGGAGCCACCACCCAGATCCAAGTCTTTTCTTTCTCATCAGTAACTTTTTCTATCACTTATCTCACCTTGTGTATCTGTATATGTGCACGCACACATGCACATATATGTACACACACACACACACACACACACACTTGTTCATTTGTTCACCATCTCTCTCCCCTCAGCCCTGGCTCCCTAATCAATACATTGACCAAATAACTAAGCCTCACTTGCTTCATTTCCAACATGGAATTAATACTGATTCCTTACAAGGCTGGTATTAATAATTCTACTTGATTTTATTATTAGAATATAGCAAGGAGTACTCTGAATGAAGCCAAAAATTCAAATTTGCTGGTATTTTCTCAACCAATCCTGTTAACAGACCAGTGAGACAGACAAGGTCAATACTTGCTGCTACACAGATGAGGAAACTGATGCATGAAGGGCTAGGGTGCTTTCACACATTCCTGGCTCAGGGATACTGGACATAGAGGTCATAGCCAAAGCTCCAAGTTGCTTCCAGAGCTAAATGAAATAAAGAATGGTCATTCCTGCTGGAAGAATAGAGCTGTCTGTAAACACAAGGAATTATTATTTACTTTGCTGCTCTAAGACAGTGGTGTGAGAATCACCCCTGAGGTGTACATGTACCTTGCATTCATGATGCAGTGGACCAGAATAACTGCAGAGCAGTCAGGCAAGTGCTCAGGTACAAGGACTTTGTGCCTGTGAGAAGCTTTTCTCCAGCGCTGCTGGGACAGGGTGTTTGCTAAGTCCACTTTCTGATCAGATAACATTTGATGCTAATTCTTCTATTTTCAGCTGGCACCAAACCTGTCCTGTACTTTATCGCCCATCGGTTATCTATGTCGCCTGGAAGGAACTCCGGGTAAGGTACAGGAAAAAGGTGGGGGCATTGTTGCAGCTTCCTGCTGGCCAGCACACTGGCCTATTGTTGGGTTTATTTTTTTAAAACCATCACATCACAATGATCCCAGCAACATCCTTTTTCCATCCTGGACCTCATACATTATTTATTAAACTACACAAACTACGTCAATCCACAGTTCTTTCTGCCTTGTTGCCCAACTTGTTTAGGATATTTTTTTTTCTAATTTTATTGATTAAAAGATTTTAATAATTACCATATGATCATCTCACTTCTCAACTTGAAATCATAATTTTGAAATAAAAAGAAGCTCCAGATGGACTTTGCTAATGTTTTTTGAGATTAAACTCCAGGCTCTATGCTTTATTTCTTTAAAGACCTGTACCTGCACCATGACTTTGAATGTTCCTATTTTACAGATGAGAAAACCAAGCTGTGAAAACAGTCATAAAGTGGACTCTAATGCCTGTCACCCTGCTGTAGATCTCTAACTTCACTAGAAACAAAAAAAATGACTTCTCTTCGAACAATATTGCCGCTTGATCTTACACTCAGCTGAATTCTTTGCATACTGCTTATATGGGGCAGGAACCTCAGCCATCCATTCTTGTGCTACTTCCTACTAGACACTTAAACAGATGCTAAATAATTTTGGAAGCCATAAGTCATGCTGAGGTCATCCCCATCCCTCATTTCTGCTTTCTCCTGCTTATTTCCTTGGATCCCAGGAGCAAGCCTTCATGACCCAATCTGCATGGTAAGGATGGCCTTTTGTACCCCACTAAATTCTTCTTCCATACCCTTCCACTGTTAGGGTAGATGCTTTCACAGACCTACAGCTAGAATGAGAGACTAGGGCTCATCATAGGGTCTCCAGCGAGCTGAGAAAAGCCATCCACAAATCAGGATCTTCAGTACAAAATCCCTATTGTGAATTTAAAACAGAAAAGTAAAGCTGGTTATGCTTTCAAATGCCAGTAAATCTAGCACTCTGGGAGGCAGAAGCAGGAGGATCTCAAGTTCAAGCCCAATGTTGGCAATTTAAAGACGTAGGGAGACCCTGTCTCAAAATTAAAAGCCATAAAAGCTGATCACATAGTCATTACTAAAGCTCAGTACAAAGACCCAGACATCAACTCCCAAATGCTCTCCAACTTAGCAATGAGTACTGTTTTATACTGGTACCTGTCTGCTGTATATGAAGTTTACATTCCTCTAGGAGGTCAGTACATATACATGAAGCATCTTCACTTATTTTTGTTGTTCTCCCTCTACCCAGCCAGCTATGATTACTATTATTCTTCCTGTCTGACCCATGAGAAAAGCTATGAGGCAGGTCAGGTGATGCTGGAGAAGGGACTCAAAAGCTCTGATTTCCAGCACTGAAGCCTTTGCTTTATGCCCACTGCCTGGACTCTTTCCCAAATGAGCACCAGGCTCATGAGAGTCTCAGCTCGTGTGTTCCCCACTACATAGAGGGGGTCCTCATGACCTGTGTAAGCAAGCGGAGCCACCACCCAACTCCTTGAGTCTTTTCTGTCTCAGCAGTACCCTCTTTCTACCAGTTATCACATCTAGTGTATCTGTATATGTATTTGTGTGTGTGTGTGTGTGTGTGTGTGTGTGTGTGTGTGTGTGCATGAAGAGATATCCACAGTACATCTCTCTAAAGCCAAAATAACATTTCCTGGCTGTGGCTCTCTGATGCAACAAACACTAGAAGAGACGGATCTGAGTGGCTTGGGAGGTGAGACTGCTGTTAGCCCTAGGGTATCTGTGCTTTACTCGAATTGCTTCTGTATTTCGATAGGCCATTTACACTGTAAGGAGACCTTCAAGAAATACATCCTGGAAGTGTCTGCAGCCTAGTTCAGAGCCCAATTCAGAGCCTAATTCAGAGCCACTGTCACAAAGAAGGCTAAGAGGCTGTCTGAGCAGCTATGCCCATATCATTCTCTCTGCTCAACTCCTTATTACATCGTGAGGTCTCTAACTTATCCACTCTGATCAAACTGGATGGAAATGGTATCTGACTACTTATCGATACAGGATGCCAATGTGATGTTGTATCTCAGTGTCTGCACTCATATACAGAGGGCTTAGAGATGCCACTCAACAGCTGTCTGACCTCCAGCAAGTCACTGGACATCTTTGAACCAGTTCATCTGTAAAAGTAGAAGAATACTGAACCAAGTCAGTAGTCTCCTCCAGCCAAATGCTGTGCAATTTCTTGACAAATTGTTCAAAGATGATCTCATTCCAAGAGTGCTTGTTTTGTGAGCAGACTATTCAGTGAGATGCTCTATAATGCTGAAGCTACATTGGCAGAGATCCACACTTGTAGGCTAAGTCATGGCTCAGGAATTCATCTCATATTCAGCAATACAGTGACCTTGGCATTGCCATAGTTCTTTGCCACATGGGCCCATACCTTTCCAATGAAACAATTGGCTGCCCCAGGGGCATTACTACAACTATAAAAATAATAAAATTAAAATAATTTTCTAGAAAGACATTTAGTCTTGATAGAAAGATTCTGAAGCTTAAATACCACATGCATGGTAGATAAAAGGACTTTCCCTCTGGTAGTCTACTTCAGTATGACTATATGGACAACTTGCCCCTATATGACTCTGAGTCTGGGAAGAAGATACCCATGAAAAAATACTCATTGGAACATTTATACAAATTTCTGTCCTTCCACTAGGTTCTTCTTATCATCTTTTATGTACTGCACAGATAGAGTAATTCAACATAGACTCACTTACAAAAGGAGTGGGGAATTGTGGCACTCACTTAGAACCCAGTTGACTATACCACGAATCAGTAAAGGTCACTGTCTCCTCAGCCCTGGCCCGAGGGACACTGGGCTACACAATTCTCCTGGCACTGCCCTGTATATTGTCTGCTGTCTACGAGCATCCTTGACTTTTACCCATTCAATGCCAATAGCTGTCTACTACAGTTAAAATGACCAAAAATGTTTGTAGACTCTAACAAATATTTCATCCCAGTATTGGGATGAGAGCCAGTACTGCACATGTTCAAAGAGCACAGGAGGGACACCTACCCTTCTGCTCCTCTGATGGCCAAGTCCTGCCTCAGTCTTCCTCCCTCCACTCCTAACGCTCTTCTAGACACAAGGGTCCACATGCCCAGCCCAACATCATAATTCCAAGTCTGGTCTTCTTTGGGTACACAACCACATATTCAGCTTTGTGTGGCCTTCAGCCATGACTCATCCCAGCCTCAGTGTCCCCAAGCACACACACAGCACCAGTCCTCCTTTGCACTTTATGACCTCCTCTGCTGCCATGCGATTCCTGCCCTCCTGGAGGCCACACAGATGCTTCCTCCAGAGCCTATCTGCATGCTATGAATTGCCACCAAGTGTGGGAATAAATGGGCTCTTCACTCTACTGCTCTAGTCTTGACCACTGTCCAGATAGCTTGCCATTTAGACCATCTGTAAGATCAGCACAATGATGCTCCCCCTTGCAAGACTAGCAGGAAAAATCTTTATTTTAGCAAAAGTGTGAGTCTCCCAGGTAACAGAGTCACCAGTCACTTCAGTGACAAAGGGTACTGGCCCAGGTCCACCAAGAACACAGGAAAAAACAACCACTTGGCTTTGCTTTATTAGTTAGGCACATTGGTTCTTGGGAGTATTGATGTATTGATATAATGATTCTGACTTTCAGTATGCTGAGTTCTGGGTGAAAACCTCTAGTATCTTCCTATTCTTACCATATTCTAGAAATGATTTTACAAGAACAGTTCACTCTTTGGACTATATTTTTACATATATCTTATACTGGAATAGAACTAAAAGCCCAGAGTTTCTTTTGAGTCCTGAGTAATACTCTGATTATTTGATTAATTTTTCCTTCTTTTTTCTGTTTTTTAAGATTCTTCCCTAATATTTGGAGAGTATTCAAGTTTGATCCCAGTGTAATTATAGAAATGGCCTATCTTGTGTGAATCACAGAGCCCTTTGGCTCCGGCCCCAAGTGCGAGCTCTCAAAACAGAGCTCTCTGCAAACTACACTATTTGCAATCATCAGTAGTTTGTAAAAGGCTTCGAGTTTCCCACGGGAATATAAAGAATTTGGAATTATTAAGCCAAACGATAAGAGAAATGGGAACAAAGCCACCATTCCCTATCCCTGGAGTCCAGCAAAATTGATGCTCCTTATGAATGTTTTCTAAAGATGCCAAGCCCTTCCGAGACTGCTCACCAGGAAGAGGAAGAGGGTGAGGAAAGGGAAGCACTGAGGGCTGCTGCACACTGACCAAAGAAGCATCCATCAC
The DNA here is from genome assembly GCA_004027165.1 of Ctenomys sociabilis. Classification (NCBI taxonomy): domain Eukaryota; kingdom Metazoa; phylum Chordata; class Mammalia; order Rodentia; family Ctenomyidae; genus Ctenomys; species Ctenomys sociabilis. The sequence continues at coordinate 35,411 of PVKA01003988.1, read as the reverse complement.
CGATGCTTCCTGGGCAGCCTACGCAGGACCGGTGACAGAGGGCACTGGCCCTGGCCCACCAAGGACACAGGAACAAACAACCACCTGGCTTTGCTTTATTAGTTAAGCGCACTGATCCTTAGGAATATTGATGTATTGATATAATGATTCTGACTCCCAGTGTGCTGAGTGCTTACATGTTTAAAGGGCAAGAGTTACAAATCAACAAGTTACTAATTTAATTCCACTTTGAAAAGGTGCCAAAGGTAGGGGAAGCAGAATGGGAGGAACATTCATCACGTTTATTTCAATCGCATGTCACCCTCCCCTTCCCGACTAGACAGTCATAAACATCAGGGAATTGAAGGCAGAAACTGGGAACTGGATAAAGGCAGATTGTTAGTCCCACACTCAGTGCTTACCTTCCCTGAGTCTAAGTTTGTGGACTAGCAGTTCGTGCTTTTGCTCAGTGCCTCTTGCTCCAAGCAACTGTGCTGCATAGGGAGGAAACAGATTACCTGTGTCCACTCAGATCTTTGCTCCGTCATCTGACAGGTGCCTCTGCACTGCACTGTCCACCCATTCTGCGTGGAGCTGGAGCCCCTGGGCTGAGTTCTGTCTAGTGGGAGCGTAAGGTCTGTGCAGCCCTAGAAGGCCTGGTTTTCCAACCTCCCCACGCTGTCCCATGCTCCTAGGGGGATGGGCTGTCTTGTGGTTGCCGTCCCAGGAAAGCCCTGGGGAGGGCAGCACCACGGCATGGCTGCTATGCAAGCAGAATCCTGCCATTGCGCCCAGCTGCCCACCCTGCATTAGTACGTGAGTGAGACAGGAGCGGGAGAACGCTCTTTATTTTATGGTGACATCAAGATTTGCCAGTTGTTCTTGCAGCAGCTGTTGCAAACTGACAAATATGTATTATTGTTTTCTATGCTACAGTTTTATTAGATCTCTATTCTAAAGATTTAGGGCAAACACTTAAAGGACCAACCTGGGAAACAAACATGGTCAGGATATCAAAGAGAGATTCACCTTACCTAAATCCAGGCCTACCCTTTGAGATTGCAACTCCCAAGAATACAATAAAGTCTCTTAGAATTCTTTCATATAAACATGAAAATACCTTAGATCTCTACCCACCTTGGGACCAAATTAATTCAGTTATTCAGGTAAAATTTGAAGTAATTATTAAAGATTGAGGTGGATCAACTGTCCCCCAGAACATTAGAGACCTCTCTCAGGGTGTCAGGAACAGAAAAGACTTTGCGACAGAAGTAGAAACAGAAATCATCTCTTAGGAAATAGCCCATTTCCAGATTTGACTTGCTAATCTTGAGACTCCTCTTGTGTCCCCAAAGACACCTTCAGGAACGCCTGCTGTGAGCTCTATCAGAAAGGTTTTGCAGGGGCCAGGGAGATGGCTCAGTATAATAAGCACTTCCCTGGCAAGTGCAAGGGTGTGAGTTCAATCCCCAGTTCTGCAAAAAAGAAAAAGAAGAAAGAAAGAAAGAAGAAAGAAAGAAAGAAAGAAAGAAAGAAAGAAAGAAAGAAAGAAAGAAAGAAAGAAAGAAAGAAAGAAAGAAAGGAAGAAAGAAAGAAAGAAAGTTCTTGGAGTTTGGATGAAAATATGACTATGGTCTCCGTGACTCACTGGATTCATCTGGACTCTGGGCTACTCTGGAAGCAGGCCCAGCTCTTAGCCTTGCTGGCAAATGAATTGAGGGAGCCTCCCCCAACATCCTTAGTGACAGCACGGATGCCACAGCCTCCAGAAGGGCCACTTCCATCTGGTGAGTGAGTTCTCATGCCTCAATGGAGGGGGAAGCAACTTCAATTCCCTTCTTTCTGCTTAAGGCAAAACAGCCTTTCACCAGAAGAGCAGCTGACAATGGGGTATTTAGTTCTGCACTCTGCCACGTGGCTGTCTACAGTCACACTGGGAATGATCCAATTTGACTTTAGAAAAGCAATGAGAAGAGGTATTCATCGCGTGCAGCCCTGGATGGAATCTTCCATCCATGCCTGCAGCCACACTGACCTTCTCTCAGCTCCAGGGACACCCTAGCCGCCCCCCTTTTCTGAACACTGCTTTCTCCACTTAGAATATTTCCCCCTGGACCACTGCTTGGTCTGACACTAGACTTCTCGCAGCCTCTGGGGCAGTGGCCCCTAAGAGAGGCTTCACCTCAGTTACCTGCCCCCAGTACAGTCCTTTCCTTTCCCTATTTCTTTTTCTTCAAAGTTCTCATCTTTACCAGGAAGTATAACATTTGTTGTCCTAGCATAGCAGGATGGCTATTGTCTGATAAGGGTCAAGACCTGGAGAAAGGAAAGGACTGTACTGTATCTGCACTGTGTCTGATTTTGTGCAGATTTTTTTCCTTAAGTACAATTTAGAAGCAACCAATGGGGCTGGGGAGATACCTCAGTAGAATAAGTGCTTGCCTGGCAAGTGCAGGGTCCTGAGTTCAATCCCTGGTACCACAATTAGAGGAATAAATAAAAAAATAAAAGCAACATATGCATATATGGAAACTACTCAGTGGAGGAGGTTACATTAGAATATAGGGTAAAGGAGAGCATTTCACACTGCACTAGGAAGGATGGGAGTAAAAGAGACAAAGATTCAGGTGATGGAATAACCACAGCTCTGGGCTTGTCAAAATTCTGTTTTCAACTTTGTATTAATTTAAGAATTTACTTAATAAAGAAAATGAATACACTATATATTAAACGAGTAATCCAACATAAAATGAATTGTGCAAATAATTTGAAAGATTATAGAAGAGTCTGCTTTAATACTCTTATCTGCCAAATGAACAAAGAGTCTTAAGAAAACTGAACTGCTTGAGGTCATCCTCTATGAAAAAGGCAGAAAAAAGCAGAACTTGGACTCTGGGCCCAGGGTCTTCCCTGCTTCAGACTTCTATCAGTCCCAGAGAAAGATGACAGAAAAAGAACTGGAATCATGTTCATTCCCCTGACATGTCAATTGATGCAGCACCCAGAAATGTCTGCATAGCAACGGCACCAGGACTACTATTTAGTTCCCAGTATGAGCAGATTTAAATATCTTGAGGGAGAACAAGAAGGATTTGAGCAGCTTGCATAGTACTACAAGCAGAGTGTATTTTCCCAAGATGGCCACATTAGGATGTATGTACCTGTTCTTCTTGCCAACAATGGAGGCATTCCCTCAGCAAGAGGTGGGCGTCTGCTTCTCTCTGTGCCTGGGTGGAATGACATGCTCGCCTCTCAAAATGCAAAGCAGAAATTGATACAAGTGATACCTTCTAAGATTTGATCCTAAAACACAAGATGGCTTCTGCAGACCAGATGCTTGCCCCTGGACCCCAGCCACCATACTGTGAGGAGTCCCTAAACCTGAGGGCAAGCTGTGTGGGTGTTCAGGCCAATAGGCTGCCCAGCTCCGATGTTGCCCATAGCCGGCCCCAGCTGCCAGCTATGGGAGTGAGCAAGCTTTCACCTTATCCCACTTTTCAGCCTTGGAAACATATCTTTGAGCTATCCTGCCCAAATCACAGAGTTGCAAACCAAATAAATACCTGTAGTTCTTCTCTGCCAGTAGAAAGCTGGAAAGACTAGGGAGGCAGCAAGGAGTAGAGTGTAGGGTACCCATGCTTTGTGATGTTTTCCAGGCAGAGAGAGCTACTGGAGGCAGAAGTTCCTAGAGGATTACTAGCTTGGAATTGTAGAGAGGGCTGATGGGAATGGAGGAATGCGCATCAGCAATTCAGTTACAAAGGATGATAATAGCACTAAGATTTCAAGGCTTGTGCAGAAGTGGCAAAGGGTCATCTAGCTTGCAGAGGGCTGTAAGAACACTGCATTGAGGGTAATCCAAGGATAGAAAATGTCACACATTTCCAACCACATGGCTACCTCCTATGTGCATAGCAGATATCAATAACCAGTGACAGTGTTTTACCCCTAACTGGATCTGACAGCTCCAAAAACAATCCACTGGTATCTGCTGGAGCTGTCACCTGAAGTGAAGTCCATTTGCCACCTCTGATTAAGTCCAGACCTCTCAAATTATTAAGGTCCAGAAAAGGTGTCATTATAAGACCTTGTGTTAGTTGCGTATACCTTCCCACATCTTTGTATTCACCCTGAAACCATTTCTCTTGTGGTGATTTGAATGGATCTTAATTCGATGGATATCTCATCTAACTCTATCTTTAAGAAAGTAGGGATTATTCACTTCAGTTCATTTTTGAGTCATTTGAGCCTCAGTAAAGAGAACAACCTTGGCCTATACCCATAGCTTTAATGGGCTGGGCAGGAGTACAGATCAGATATCTATATTTAGGGCTTCCCTATAGTACTAAGATACTACTATTCTGTAGTTGTTTTGAAATGAAATTCTCAGGTTCTAGGGGCATGCTTTGCAAAGGTTCAAGTACAAGTTACTACCTGCCAGACTGAGTAAATTTTACTATTAAAATGCATAGCATGTACTATGCTCTATGTGGAATCTTTAATAGCAGAGGCCAGTGTCACAAGTATATTGGTGTTTATGGCAGTGCTAATGATGGCAACGATAGTGATGTTGCTGAAATTTGATGATGGTGATGATGTCAGCAGTAACAGTGAAGTTGAAGAAGATGTAACTGGTGATGGCGATGGCAGCATGGTCTGTAGGGATGCTGATGACGGTGAGGATGATGGTGACCATAGCGACGAGAAGGGTGGTAGTGATTGTCTCAGTTACTCTTCTCTCCTTACTGGGACAAACACCTGATACCCAGAATGAAAGAAGGAAAGGTTTATTTAGCTCACATTTAGTGGTAGTTTCAGTCCATCCTGAGCTGGCTCCAAGGCAGAGTGGCGTGTGGCACAGAGCAACCATTCATGGCAGAGGCAAAGAGCAAAAAATGCAAAGGGAGGGGCAACAGGTTTAGCTGCTAGCCAGCCTATCTCCTCTCCTTACAGAGAAATGTAGATCACCCACCCTAGGGTCAGGGTGTAGCACTCACCCCTGCAATCCCAGCATTAGATCAAGAATTAATCACAAACTCCAGAAGATGCCCCATGATTGCACAAGTCTTTGGGGAGACACCTACACATATTACAATAGTGATGACAGCAACAGTGGTGAAAAGAGTATCAGTGATGATATATATGATAACATCTGGTTCTCCCATGTCATGCATCATGCTAAGTACTTCCATTCATCTAATTTTCAACCACACTCTTACAGGGGTATCATCATCGTCATTATTATTATTATTATTATTATTATTATTATTATTATTATCCTCTATGATCAAAGAGTTGAGGTCAAAGCCTAGAAAAGTTCAATCATTTCCCCAAAGGCACACAAGTAGGAAAATATATTAAATTAGAGATTGAATTTAGGCAGGCCAACAGATAGAACTCTAGCACATGAAGAGAAAATTCTTGAAAAACAGTTCATAATCAGGTCATACTGACTACTCCAGATGCCCAGCCAACCTTCTTCAGAAAGGAGGGCAGACTAAAAGAGAATTCAATTACAGGTGGGATGGCGTCTCTAAAACTACAGTGTCCTATAAGCACTATGCAACAAGACTTACTCATTTAGTTCTAAGGACACATGGCCAAGGTAGTTACTACCATTATTACTTTGCATTTAAGAATGAGGCAACTGCCTCAATTACTTAGATGGTCTCTTGAAATTCAAAAGCAGACAGCTTGGCACTAGGTCCTGAAATCTTAGCCACTCCACTATGAGTGTTTCTGAAAACTGTGATTCTATTGAGTTAGGAAGTTCTTGTACCACAAAGGCACACAGGTCAGAAGCTTTATCCCTGGAGTCTGGAGCTGGTGTTCACTTTCTCCAGTGATACCTTGTCTCATTCTCCACCATGAGTGCTTGAGGATCTAGTTGTGTGAGGTTCCGAATTTGGATGTGACCCAGATGGTCAATGTGGAGACCCAAGGACAGTGTTAAGCACATTCCTGGAATCTATTTCTCACTGAAGCCTTTTCTCAGTTATGCACTGAAGTCTCTGGGGTCTTGTTTGTTCTGAGTGGCAACGACATGATCCAACACAAGTGGGTAGCCATGTGAGGATGCCAGCTAGCAACAACCTTGGAAATGAAGAGTGCTGCTCCTCGCTTTTCCCAAATGCTTTCCTGAAAAATGTAGGTTACAAAGATTTTCTTTCTCTTTTTCCTTTTTTCTTGCAACACAGTGGCAGAGGCAGACCAACAGATTCAGACATGAGGTAGGAGATGAAGGAACTGACAGCACTTGGAAGACAAATCCTCATCTTATCAATACGGGGGAAATGTGAGAAAGCCTGGAATAAACTACATAGACACAGCCTATACTGCATTCTTGGTGCCAAAAGATTTGAAGCTCAGTTCAGAGTCAGAGATTGTGAGAATGGGAAGCAAATTTAAATGTCACATTAGTCCAACTTTTGCATCTTACAGATAAGAACAAGGGTGGCCAGGAGGCTAATTGACCTCTCCAAAGTCACAAAGCTAGCCAGGGGCTCTGCCACTCTACCCAGAGTGGTGCCTGTGAGTGGAGGTGGCCTTATTGGAGAGTGTGGAGTTACACAGGTATCCTTGACCCCATCAGACATCAAGCCCTTCCAGCTTTGGGTCTGTAACCCACTCCACAGTATGCCAGAGCTGTCTCCTCTGGGCTCTTATGCAGTTTTAAGAATTTTGTAAGGCTGTAGTTCACTTGTAATTAAATAAATTATATTGGAGGGCCACCAGATAGCTCAGCAGACTAAAACACCTGCTTAGGCAGAGTGCAGCGGCTGGGGTTCAAACTCTTGCATACCGTGCCAGCCCCGCCCCCAGGATGTGCTAAAATAGCCATTGAGAATGGGCATGGTGGCACCCATCTGTAATCGCAGTGCTTGGGAAGCTGGAAACAGGAGGATCACTATTAGTACTATCTATATAGTGAGACACTGTAGACCCTGTAGACTCTGCAGACCCTGTACCAAATACATAAAAAATTAATTATATTGGAAACAAATGTAAAAAACAGGAAAAACTTCTAAACTGTTTTACATTTTACTATTTCAGGCATTCTTGAAGTTACTTATATCCTTTACTTCTACATTGTGAGAATACTTCCTAGTTGGGGTGTGCCTTTTCTCAACTCTACTCTTGGTGAGTTCAGGTTGAGAATGGCTAGAATGGAAGACAGTCATCAAATAAGGATGGCTTGACTTATAAGAGCTCAATATTATGGTGGTGCAAAAGCAATATATATTCAGTACAAATTGTAAGTAGAACTTGGAATTTGTATCTTTCTCCAGGCTTATAATATGCAGTTCAATGCCTTCCTAATACAGGGTAACAGCAGCAAAACACATCTCGCCATCACTCCAAGATCATGAGAGAAAACAGCAGAGACCACTGCGTGGATGTGTACTTCATGTGTTGCTAAGGTATGATAAATGTACAATAATTTAGGTGTGTGAAATGCATTTGCTACTTGCAGTATTTTCAACTGATCAGAGATGTGTCAGGATTCAAGCCAACCGAAAATCAAGGTGCATTGTGTTTACACCACAGACATTGGCAGACATTACAACTCAGGCTTGAGTTTTTGTTTTGTTGATTGTTTAGATTTAAGGATATGCTTGGGAAGGTGTGAATAATGCAAGCTAAGCATAGTAGGGCACAATCGGTAGAACATGCCCTGCGAATAGCACAAATCTTGAAGAAATACTCTTCTAGCATTTAAGAACTGTCATCTGGTTCAGAAAAGCAGCACCCTTTGTCATTGATGAATGAATGGAGTTCAGAAACTCACCTCTGTTGTTTCATTTTTCTTCTTACTCATTAATGTAAGAGAAAATACCAGCCAACACTCATGTCAGAACTACTGTTATTCATCAATTAAAATTACCATTTGGCTATGACTACAAGAGTTCACCAAAAATCAATGAAAGCATTTGGAGAGAATTAATTGGCTATATAGAATTTATAATAAAAAGTGCTGTATATTTTACTATAAGTAATAAAGTATTATATATTATAACTCATACATTTTTACTAAAATTAGAAGTTATAAATATTTTATTATGAACTATAAAATACACAATGTTCTTTATTTTTCATAAACCATATCTTTTTGTCAGTAAAATTCATATTAAAATTACATATACATACATACATATATTTTTTCTATTTTGCAGACCAGTGCTAGGCATCCATCTAACCTCAGCAGTGGCCCTTCTGCTCAAGTGCTGCCTATACTTGTCAAAGCGGGAGTCAACTCAGTTGGCTTGGGAGCCTCCCAGGAGGTTATTAAAGGCACGTGTAGGCACCATGGGGGCTGGCTGTGGGGTGCTATAAGCGGTCCCTGGCCGGTGCTATTTCCCTGCTCGGCTCTCCAACGGCACAAAGCGCCCTTGCTCCGTGATGGCTTTCTGCTGCACTGTTTCTGCCTCAGAGCCCACCATCCATGTAATGAGGGCGCTGAATCTCAGAGCATCTGAAGCCTCTGCCTTGTGGGTGCCCAGGAATTTCTCCAGGTACAGGAAGTCTGACTAAGCCTCACTTCCTTGAAGCTCCTTCTCTGGTCCACGATCTAACGTAGTCATCCTCACAGCTCCCTGGGTTCCCACTCGATTTTTCTTCATAGTTTTTGCTTTTGCATTTCCGTTCTCACTTCTGATCTTTATGTTCATTGTCAGCAGAGATGAATATCCGCGCTTCTTTCATTAGTAGCAGGCACGTCTGCCCTTCTGAACTCGATCTCACTGTTTGGAAACCTACTCAACACAGTGCCATGCATGTACCTCTGGCATTATTATGCTCTATTTCTACCACAGTATCGGTTCTATAAAGGTTTTTTTTAAAAAAAAAACCTCCTGTATGTGAGCACATATACAACATATTTCATACAACAATAGATAAGATGATAGACAACATATTTTCCCACAAATTTTGTCTCCTAAAATCTTTGTGATGAGTTGTCTTTCTCTACTTGTAAAACTTACTCAAATCTGCAATGATGCTCAATAAACAAACAAGCAAACTTTACTTCGTCATTGTTTCTTTGTCTCCTGTACTAGGGAGTAGACACCTGGCATTTAGCAAATATAGAGATCTGTGATTCTTTTGTAACAGACATTACCAGGTTCTCATAAATTCTGGCATTTCAGAAGATTAAAAATCAACATGAGCAGGACTCTGTCATTCTCACAGCATTGGAATCAAGAACATTTGCAATTAGTCTAGAAGTCAGTTTGAGAAGGAAAATCAGAACATTTTAGACTTTCTGACAATTGCTATGACTATTCTTCCAGTTTGCCTATTAGTAGGCAAAAGATAACAAAATAGGTCATAATGTTTGATATTTCTGCATGAAAATGCAGGGAAAGCAAAGACATGATATTTGAACCACGTCTGGCTACTTGGCTTGGAAATGGACTGCATACCTCAAAGCCCATATCCTAGAGGTCCCCCCTTACTTGCTGGTGAAGAAAAGCAATCATATAAGAGGCTTATGTAAGCTTAAAAAGGAGGGATAAGACAGCTCAGGAAGCAGTGGTAGAAATACTGTGCTCAGAAGTGGGACACATCTACTGCACTTGGACAGCACAGGCTCCCTTAGGATTACTTAGCCCATCAAGGAAAGACCCAAAATCTCAGGAAAATTAACTTACAGTACTTGTAGAGTGCAGGGTTATTTTATGAAAAAGAGAAGGGAATTATTTTGTGAAAAATCAGAAAATGAGCAATGACTGACTAAGAGACAGACCTGAGTTTAATTTTTAAAATTTCTTTTAACAACTGGAAATTTAACACAATCAGATGACTATCACAAGATGAAGTAGGGTGTCTCTCACAAAAGGATGCATGGACTAGGGATGATGGAATAGAGAATCTGGCATTTGGCCGGTGGTTAACCCTGACAGGGCCAATTGCTTCTGTTCACCAGGAGATTTTATGACCAAAAATGCTCTTGCCTTTGTGCTTTCCACTTGTCTACTTTTCACCTTATGCGTGCATATACTCACACGCATGAGCACTCCTACTCATGGACATACAACTCCAAATCTTGAATTCACAAGGAACATTTTAACAACTTTAATATTTCACAATATTTATCCACTTTTACTTTTTTTAACTTATTATTTATTAATTTATTTGGTGCAGGATCTCTCTATGCAGCTCAGACTCATAGTGATCCTGCTGTTTCAGTACCCCCAGCTTTGGGATTACAGACATGTGCCACCACTCCTGGTTTCAGTGACCTGTTCAGCACTCCCATAGTTCCTGGGGCCAGCACAGTGTGTGGGGCTGGGGACTGAACCTAGGAGTTTGCGCTTGACAGGCAGGCATTTAGATCATTGAGCTATCACCCCAGCCATATTTGTACACTTTTAATAAGAAACATAATATTCTGTGAAAACAGCAGTGATGGTAGCATATATTTTTAATGATCCCACTATATGGAGCATTCCCCAAAACCCCTTTCTGGAACGTGATGGTAGAATCTTAGGTGAGAAGGGCTTCAGGGAAGGAAGTTAGTTGTGTGGGGTGTGACCTTCACAGGATGGTGGGGCCACAGTCCTTCCTGTTTCCTGCTTCCAGGAGAGGAATGGTTCTGCTCTACCTCGTACTGCATGACACATTCCAGCATCAATAGGACTGAGCAGCCATGGATGGGAACCTTGAAACCATGAACTAAAATAAATTTTGACTACCTAGAGGTTGATGATCTCAGGGATTTCATCACTGTGACAGAAAATTGCCACATTCCTATGGAAGTATAACTTACAAATCATAGAATTCAAGTGTTGTCATTTTTAGTAAACTTACCAAATTGTACTATCATTGCCAGATAGTTTTAGTAGATTTCCATTATCCCCAAAGAATCCCTTGCTGCCTACTGCAGCTGTCCCTGCTGCAATCCACATAGCCAAGGTGAATGGGACCTTCTGTGGCAAGTATTTCCAAAGGTCCCATCCATGACTTCCATTGTGCAGATGTACCCTACTGTGTATTCACTCATCATTTAGAAAGCATTTGAGTTGTTTCTGCTTTTTGACTACTGCAAATAATGATAGCATCATTTTAAGATATTCCTAATTTTCTCTACAGATGAGAAATAGCTATGTAATATCAAAATCTAAAAAAACACATTTGCAATAAAATTAGGTGACAAAACAGAAAGGTATTGTTTATACAGATCATGTTAATAGATAGGCCAGAAAATATGGAGGTTTTGAAATACAGTCTTATTTACAGTGAAATACAGTGGCATTTAATAAAAAATGTATAGAATATGTTTTAGGTGAGAAAGAAAGTTATTAGACAGTAAGAACTGTAAAATCTCACTTCTTTGTCCATATATAATTCATTAATTTGAGACGCATACTTTTTCCAATACCAATATGATTTCCTAATGCATGTTTTATGATCAGATTGTGATTTACCTCCTGTGTCAAGCCGTCACTGTCATTATGCATATGCAAATATCATAATTCTAAGCATGGGTAAGAATAGCTTGGAAGAAAATCAGAGACAGAGATGGATCACTGTTTAACTTCTCAGAATCAAACACTAGAGGGTAAGAGGCAAGGTTTACACCAACAAGACCCGTTACATTCCTGAAAATGGAATTGAAAATCAGGCAAGCTCTATATAATGCAGAGCTTGCTCCAACGCCACCATGGCAATTTTTTAATAGGTTATGTTGAAAAGTGTTATCTCACCAATGTTTGTCATGGCATAGAGGTTGTACTACATGAAAAACTGTGGACAACTATGAATTACAAAAACACTTCTGCATATGATAAGCCTTAGAAATGCTTACACCGATTTGTTTTACTTACACTCATGCTTATGCATGCATAGGACTGACATTTGATTAAAAACTCTTGAAATTAGTTTCAAAGAACTCAGTGAGCACAACGTGAAAATTCTATGTGGTGAGGAAATGTGATTGAAGCCCCTCAAAAACAAGAAAAACCAATGGGATAGACCATTATACCCATAAGACCCACATATTATCAGACTGCAGACCAGAAGAGCGGATGGAAGTTAGGGCTCATCTGGTGGACCAGAACACAGGGAATAGAAAATAGCCAACACGTATTCACTGGGAAAAGAGGCAGGCCACTGAAAGGATTATGAGAAACATGACAATTAATACCAAAAGACTCAATAAATCTTACACAATCAAGGGTTGTGATTAGCACAGGCTTCAGGGCTGGTTGGCAGGACTGAGATCTGGGTGATAGCCAGATAACTTCATTCTAATTCCTCAAGCTATACCAAATTAATTGATTTAAAAATAATTCTTTAAATTGCTATGGTTACTTGATAAAAAGCAGATTCTGTAGCTTACTGAAGACACAATTCAGAAAGCTTAGTGCAAAGTCAAGGCATACTAAAGAATACTAAAGTTTATAGAGGAAAAAAAAAAAACAAAAACCTTATGATTGCTTTTACTTAAAGTTATTTTTAAAAGCCAACTGCATTTTCAAATGAATCATTTGTTTAGTCACCACCAAAAGCTCTTTCCAATTTTATAAAACAAAATCTTGTTCAATGTAGTCTTTTAGTCACCTGATATGGACTGATGTGGAGGAGGTGAACAGTTCCCCAAGATGACTCAGTTCTCCACGGAAGTGTTGGGTGGGGCTTCAGAGCCAGCAGATAGCCTGGGAGGGACCCGTTAAGGTAGAGTCTAAATTCTGGGCGTGATGCTTACTTTATGAAAGCCATTATCTATCTGGAGAACTCTAGACTCCACAGAATGCACCATATCCTATTCTTCCTCCTACTCCTATTTGATTCTCAGAACCTCAAGACCAGGTAAAGGATATGTGGTAGGAAGAAATGAAGTACGCAGGGGTCCAGAGGCAAAGACTGATGGGCTGGATCAATGAGGTCCAGCTCCAGTCCTGTCATACTCCTCTGATCTTTCCACAACCAAAGTCCTCAAATCATCCTGCACTACAGTTTCACAGGCACTGAAGATTTAGTAAACTGCCTATGTCAGATAGAAATGCTTCTTAAGCACCCCATGTGCAACAGTTTCATAAACATTTAGTATTCTAGGTCTGTTTCTTTCCCTGGAAAACCTACTGAGTTGATTGATAATTTATGCAGTAGTGATGTTCACCTGCATTTAAGTTTAAGGGTATATATATCTGCCCTAATGTGGCCTCTTATTTTCCCTTCCTTTTATTTCCTTAAAAAAGTCAGAACTTGGCAGGCATAAGATTTAAAAAATAAATAAATATAACTCAAAGATTAAAAGGTAAAGAGTTACTAGCGCCACTGAAAAGTATTCATATTGCACCTGTTCTATGTAGGATTTTTTCCCTACTAATAGATGATTAAATGTAAATCCTAATGTACATTCCATTTTACATGCAATATGGGTTAGTTACTGTTGCTATGGAAACTTTCACTTTTGCATTTACTGATTTTAATTCTGTGACATTTGCTGACTTTAGTACAATGTAAAGTTTATAAATATAACATACAGGTTTGTGAAGGTTTTTTTTTAAGGATTCAATTTGCATAGCTAATTCCATCACAAATCTCTGGGTACATTAGAGAAAAAAGGCATTAAGCTGATCCAAACTAACAGTCACCAGCAAACAACAGAAAATTTCCAGAAATAACTATTTTTGTCCATCGACAAAAATCCTCTTGCACTAACCAAGTGCCCTTTCCATTGTATGATCCTTAATCATAAGGGATGGTTTCTTAATGGGGAACTTGTACCACACTTTTGTTTATCCAACACACTTCCGAATCTGTTACCTTCTCCTCTCTTTAATGTGAACCTGATCAGAGAAAAAGGGCAGCTAAAATAAAAGAGAAAGGATCTTATCTTGGAGACTACGTCCATACTAGGACAGTATTCTGACCTGTACCTGGAGCCTCAGAGGTGCTCAATGATAAATCACCCTCCTTATTCCCTCCGCATTCCCAGTTTTCCCTTCCTTGGAATCTCGCATAGTTCTCGTTTACAGGATAAATGCATGTTCTCTAAATGTCTGTAAAGATTTTGTCTTGCTTTGTTTTGGGATTTTTCCTGATTATTACTTCCTACCAAATTAAGATACTGGGACCCATTATCCAGAGCAGCTAATGTTATCTAACAGCTCACAGGAAAAATAAGCATATTAGTAAGAGTTTACCTAAAGAACATGCATTTATGAAGTACACACAATAATGGTAAAGATAGTCTCAAAGCAAAAATTCATATCCTGGTTATGGATCCACAGAAAAGTCCAATTATTTCATGAGGCTCCTGTATTCAGGTTGCCACCTGCCTACATACACAGGCATACGAAGAGCACTACAAGAACATTGCAAGTGATCCATGAGATCTTATGTGTTCAGCAAAATGAACAAACAACAATATTTGTTGAGTCTCTGCATTGTACCTGACCCTGCTTAGTAATCTTAGAAAAGTGTCTACAGTTGTACCTGAAGAAGTGCAAAGGCAATGAAAGAAATCCATAATGCCACACTTACAGCTTAAAAGGGGAAGAAAGACAGGGCAAGAAAATGGCAATGGGTTTAAGAGACTCCTAAGAGCTTTTCAAAGACAAGAGGCACTTGAAAACAGGACCACTAATAACCCAAAAGAAACGCAGAAATAATGAGACTCAAAAATGGGAAAGAGAAGGAACATTTAATCTTTGCTTTGAAAAGATAGAAATGATGTTGGCCAAACTGGTAAGTAATGAAGATGCTGTAAAAGATAAAGCTAATTAAAAGCAGCTGAAGGAAGGGAGCGGAAGGGGAGGAGAGAGGTTACACAGGCATTTAACAGCTGATGAACATTGAGGATGTACTGATACAGGGAATTCTGGGAAGTGGCCAGAGTGAACATCACTAACTAAATACTAATTTGGAGTTAGAAGATACAGGTATGTGCCGTGGACAAGAACAGATGGACACAGTGCCTGGAAAGAGTTCCTGTTTCCTTATTCCAGCATTGCCAGCTAGGCAGGCACCTGCTCCTACCCAGCAGATCTGAAGCCAATCCATTCCCCTTTAGGCTCACTGTCATCTTATACCTAGAAAATGGTCATATTTTCTCTAGTCTTTCTGCATGTGTTTTCAAATCCTTTTACACTCTTCTCCACTAAGCAGTCTGAGAGAGTTTTAAATACTGCTCTAATTATGCAGCCACTCTTAAACCCTCAGCAAAAGGAGCAGACTTCCTATTGCTCTTAGAATACTTTAAAAAGTCCACCTTTAATACAGGTTATTCACAGCCAAACATAGTCTAATCCCCAAAGTAACCTTCAGTCTCAGATGGCATCTCCTCTTTCCTGTCTCGGCTATAGACAACTGCCCTCCTTCCACCACAAGCCCCTTGTACATCTAATTCCTCCTTGGAGTACCACCTTGGTGCCCGTGTCCCACTTTCCTATTTATATTGGTTCTTTTTTGTAATCTTCTATCTATTAGTTTATTTGATGTAGCATCTTTCTATGCATCGCAGACTTGCAGTGATTCTCCCTCCTGTCTCAGCCTCCTCAGCACTGGGATTACAGGCATGTACCACCATGCCTGGTTTCATTGGCTGGCACCACACACCCAGGGTTCTAGGGCTGGCACAGCATGTAGTACCAGGGATCGAACTGAGCTATCTCTCAACCTCTTAAATAGCTTCTTTAAAACAGGACCACTAATAACCAAAAAGAAACACAGAAATAATGAGACTCAAAAAGGAAAAAAGAGGGAACATTTAATCTTTGCTTTGAAAAGGTAGAAATGAAGTTGACAAAACTGCTAAGTAATGAAGATGATATAAAAGAGAAAGTTATCAAAAGTAGTTGAAGGAAGGGAGCAGGAGGGGAAGAGAGAGGTTCTTCAGGCATTTAACAGTTGACGAACATTGAGGACGTATTGTTACAGGGAATTCTGGGAAGTATCTAGAGTGAGCATCATTAACTAAATACTAATTTGGAGATGAAGCTTTATTTCTTCAAAGCCTTTGACAATGACTTCTGTCTGTGTAGCTTGGTCTATTTCATGCTTCCATAAAAACATGCTTCAGTACTCTAGTAAACTGATAAAACTGTTGTATAGTACATATCTTATTCATCTTACATGTATATGGTACATGTACTTGTTAATTATTATGACTACTCAACTGAGGTACATCCTCCTTATCTAGCTGTAAGTTTCCCACAAGAAAGGCCCATGATTATCTTTGTACACCACTAATTTTTGGCCTGTTCAATACAGCTGGATCAATTGAAAGAATGAATAATGTTTGAATGGATTTGCATTAGAACATATAAAGGCTTCCCACTATTTTAAAGTCAAATCTAGTCTTCTGTAAAAACAATTTCAGGACCTCCATTCCCAGTGTCTGTTGTACGAGAGCAAGAAGAACTCTGGCAATGGAAGACGTGGTGGTTCATTTTGGTCAACTTGACCAGGCCAGGCCAGGGGAAACTAGATACCCAGCTAAATACCATCTCTCCATATATCTGTGAAGGTATTTTCTCTGAGATAAGCACAGGAATTGATGAACTGAGTAAGGCAGATGGTTCTCCTCCCTAATATGAGTGGCCATTCCAACAGCTGGAAGAACTGAATAGATCAGCAATGGAGAATGGCTGGATTACCTTCACCTGTGCACTTAGGCCAAGACACCCATCTTTTTCTGCCCCTGGAGCTCCTCATTTGCAGACTTTCTGTGCCAGAATGCCATCAGCACCATTGGCTTTCTAGCTCTCAGGCATTAAAAGTTCACCACCAGCTTCACTGCATCTCCAGTTTGCAAGTGGCAGAGTGTGGGACTTCCCTGCTTCCATAATCAGGTGAACCTGTTTCTAGAGTCTCTTCCTAGATACATATCCTACAAGCTCTGATTCTCTGGGAGCCCTAACAATACAGATGGGGTAGAAAAGAAAGGGTACTCCCCCAGAAACATGACAACAAGTTGACAAGCCATGAAGTTGCAGTCACACTGAATTCTGCTCTAGTGAGGACACTGAATATACCCAAAAGTCCCCAAGTCAAAGGCTTGAATCCCCGAGGCGATTCACCTATTAAGGGTGGTACAACCTTTATGAAGAGCATCTCATGAGAGATCCTCGGGGTCAGGGGGCATGCCTCCTAAGGGAATGGCAGGGCCCTGAAACCCTCTTTGTCTTCCTGGCCTTAAGGTGGGCTGTTTGCTCTATAAGGTACTTTCTGCCATTTTCTTTTACTACCCTCCTTCCACCAGGGCGGTCTAAAAGCAATGGGTCCTCCTGATCATTGGCTAAAACCCTCAAAAGTCAGGAACCAAAAGAAATATTTCTCTTTATAAGCTCAGATATTGTGTTATCATGACAGAAAGCCCTCACAGCACTCAAGCATGGAAACCAATGACCATCTCCTCCTTCAAGTGTACAACTCTTTCTATCTGCAAAGACCTCTGTGTGTAGGGCTTAGAAGACTCTCCTGGTCCTGCCCCAGAGCCACATGCTCACAGTGTTCATTTTCTCTGACCAAGATGCCCTCCTTCTCCAACAAATACAATCCAGAAATACCTGACAAGTTTCTTTTTCTTCCCATGGTACTAGGATCTGCATCCCTGTCTTCAGCCAAGCTGGGCAAGTGCTCTACACTGACCCATATCTTAGCCCCTAAAGTGTCTCTGGCTGGAAAATAGAGTCATTTCCAGCCTTCTCTGGAGCACAGGCTCCAAACAACTTCTTGTGTGATGTGTGACAGCAATCAATTAGCACTGTCCTTAAAATTCTTAATGTGTTCAATCGATAGTTAATGAACATCAACTGTATATCAGGATCTGTGTTAGAATCTGGGTGACTAAATTAAATAAAAATAAATCTTATTCAGTTGGGCAGTTTCTATACTATAAAAAGGCAGCTGGCCAAGGAGTCAGGAACTAAAATCTTAAATGTTTTGCTGAACCCTGGGGGACTGATGCTGGCCGGAATTTCCAGGAAGCTTCTCCTATTTGCAGAAATATTGTAGACTTCTCCGAGGGTGGCCCTTTTGCTAATTCACATAGACCTCTTACAGACTGCCCTGCCTGGAAAGATAATCTGGGCTTGTATATGTACAACTTCTGGTTAGCTCTCTTACCTAATGTGCTTAAACTTCAGGGCCTGCTATTCCTCTTTTAGTGTATTTCTTATTCTTTCTTCATTCATTCATACCTTACCCTTTCTGATGGCCCTCCATTCTGTGTTACCACTGCTGTGTTACCTCTGAACTCAAGCCCTCCAGAGGATTCTCCTGTGTTCATAGGTGAGCTTGGGGCCACTGTGGAACCTGAAACAAGGCCATCTACCAACAAGGAAGCATTGGCTGTGCTACACCATCTGCCACTGAGGCTGCTCTGACCCCTGTGGCCTCAGTTTTTCCATCTGTAGAGGTTGGGGGAGTATTCATTAGGAGAGTCACAGAATTGCGAAGAAAGGCTCCATCCACCCTGAACCTGAAACACCCAAGTTCAGACCACAGTGTGCCTCTGACTGCGAAGCCCTGAGCCAATGACCAAGCAATTCTCTGCCTGCTATGATTTAGATCCAAACTTCCCAGGCAAAAGCCTCATGCATTCAGAGATGGGGCTCTTAAAGGGTGATTGGATCAGGGGATGCTAAATCATTGAGGAGAGAGCCATTGATGAGTTCCATAGTTGAATGTGCAATTAGAAGGTGAAGCCTCAGGGAGTGGGCCAGTCCCTGAGTATGACCTAGAAGAGTGAACTCTCGGCCAAACACCTCTCTTCTCTCCCAGATTCCTGGCTGCCTTGGTATGAGCAGGTACCCCGGCCTTCCACCAGACCAGTTCTGCCTTGAAACCAGCTGAAGACAGACTGAATCCTCTGAAACAGGGGGTCAGAATAAACCTCTCCTACCCTGAGTTTTGAAGGTCAGGAAATTTGTCCCAGTGGTGAGAATGTGTCGACAACACCATCTCAGTACTCTCATCTGAATGATGGAGGACATTGCTGCTCACACCCAGGGTGCACAGCTTGGTGGCCACGATGATACCGAAGTACTAGGGGTGGGCCTGGTGTGCAGCAAGCCCTAGGAAGTGCTTGCTGCAATTGTCATTCCTGCTCTTCAGCTTTTGAGATGCTGTCATTTTTCCTGCTCCATTCTCCTGATTTATGTTTTATGGATTCTGAACTATTTAATATTTTAGGCCCTCTATTTCTTTCTAAAGTTATCCAGGATTGTCCAGCTACATAGCGTAGTTGGGGGACAAAGATTGGAGATCTATTTTTAAGATTCGCTAAATAACAACCTAGAACTTTCCAGAATTCCCAGAGACACCATGTTGTGGAGAGTTAAATTTTCTACTCTTCACTCCAATGATTTCTCATATCTATGGGAAAAAAGGATTAATTTTGCCACATCTTGAGTTTGAGGAAACTAGCTTATTTCTTTTTCCCTCTACAAAGGTCTAGATACTCAGGATTAAGGAATTTGGTTAGAGCCCCTCCGAGGACATTTATGGTTTCTACATTTCTCTCTCTCCCTCTCGCTCTGTGAATATTTAGGTAGCATAATTCCTCTGAAGATCACCAGATGTACCACATACTCAGGAAAATGATGGTGCATTAGGCATATGAATATTTCAGTCACAATTCACCACCTAATTAGAGCACCTTAGAGAGAGCTGATGTGTTTGTGTGTGTGTGCATACATGCACATATGTGTGTGTCCACATATACGTTTCAGTACCATACTACTGGCTGAGATAACATCTGTCCTCCTTGCTCCCATCAGCTCTCTTTGCCCAACAGGACACAAACTTGTCAGCCCTCGACATCGCGAGGTGCCCAGCTGCCTTTCCTCCTGCTGGGCTGTGAACATCCTGAGGGCAGGCCATTCTTTCAGTTCTCCTTCACTGAGCAAATAACAAAAATAACTCGAGATGCTATGGAGGAATGAGTGAGTCTACACAATTCCAGCCAAGACACTGCAGGGTGCCACCATGAATGCTGCTGCTTAAATGGTTTTAAAATCAAAGCTGTAATAAAACTAACAGCAGAATTCTTTCTTCTCTGCGTCGCCCTTGCCTCCATAAAAAAAAAAAATCACAGGAACTATAGAATTAGGACTGGAAACCATTTCCCCAGCCTTCCTCTCTCCACCACCCCCACTTCTTCATTATACTAGGAGTATCTGGTATCCCATCAAGAAGGACTCCAGAGACAGAGTAATGTTATATAGGGTTGAGCTCCCTGGGAACACAATGAAGTGAATTAAGACTGAGATTTCAGTTTCTAACTATAAAAGCCTTGACATATTTTCCTTGGCATCAAACACCTGGAAATACAGTAAACTATATTTTAATGTTTGTTTGCTTCAAATACAGTATTTTTTCAACAGACAATGGCAAAGTTTGGAGTCCAAAAAAAAAAAAAAAAAAAAAAATAGGTTTAAATCACCATCCCAGCAAGCAGTTTTTAAAATAGTACACACAAGTGATCATTTCTAAGCAGTTTAATACTCTTAGCCAACAGGCATTAACAGTCTTTTCAGAATAACCTAACACCTTAAGCTTATTTCCTAGTCTTTGTTCAGGTAAATTTTAAGCTTTCTTAAAAATTAATAGTATGGAGCATCCCCTAAACTGTATAATTTTAGTACATCCTTCATTTGCATTTGAGCTATTTCATGATGACAGGAAGAAACAATCCCTGGGTCTTCCTCTCCATGTAGATTTTAAATAGTGCATGGAGCATTTTGAGGCAAAATATGGTCCTCCTGTTCCAGCCAGTTTATGTGGAAAAGAAAGACACCATGACTCAGCAAGATCTCTCATCCAAGGAGATGGGGGAAGACCCAGAAGAAAAAGCTAGACAGAGCGAGCCCAAACCATATCATGGACCTTGATGGCAGATTAAAAACAGAAAACCAGATTCCACATCATCCTAATTCTAAGCTTCAAGAGGAAAAAAAGAACCTTGGAGTTCATATCTACTCTGATCCAGAGAAGCCCAAAGAGGAAGCTGGTTCAGAAAAAGAAACAATTAGCCCAAGGCCACAGGCTTAGAGTCAGAGAGAAAGTATGGACATGGAAACAAAAAAGCCCACAAAACAAACAAAATGCTGTGAGTCTACAGTGTGACATAATGTACCAAGCAAAGAAGGGAACTGACCTCATCTGGTACCTGCTCTGGGTCTGGAAGCCCATGTACAAGGTGCCACTTGGCATCTACAATGTTCCTCTGGTGTGAATATATTGTTCCCATGCTATCAGTGTGGAAACCGAGCCCTGTGGAGGTGCAGGCTCTGGACCTGGTGGAATGGGCTCAGTTCTTTCTGTCATTCTCTCTCTCCTAAGCAGCGTTCTTGCTGGACTCATTGCCACCCTGCCTTGGGGTGCTCGAGATATACTCATTGCCAAGAAGGAAGTCTTCCCAGCAACCACAGAGCATCCTTTCTAGTTTCTCAAACTGGTCCCAATCCAGTCAAAGCAAGACAGCTCAGAACCCTGGGGACCCAACATGGCTGCCAGAAGTTTAATGGACCACAGAGAGGACCTCAAAGGTGGAAAAACTGGAGTGTCACTGGGCAAGTTGCATAACCTTGGCTTACTGTAATTCTGCATCTTAAAAAGAATTGCCATGAAAATCCATCCTTTGCCTCAGACACACTAAGCTAAAAATAGCTCAGTCAGCCAGTAAGCATGTGTAATTTTTCTTTTTTGCATCACGCCATCCACTGATTCTTCCTCTCAGAAATCAAATGTGTTCTAGAAAAGACATCAGTCATCTACCACCTAAGGACCAAAGGGTTCTTAGGCAATGCCAAATCAAATTGTTTCTCTTCTTCCACAAGCAATAACCAAAATAAAACCCTCCATCAGTTCTCTTTACCAATAGAAGCTAATGCTGATTAAATTTTACTATGTGCCAGAGGTTAGTCTAAACACATAAACCATTAGTAAATTCCCTAAAACAAGTTTATGACCTGGGGACTACTGTTGTCCCATTTTTTTCAAAGGAGGAAACCAAGGCACAGAAATGTTAAATACATATGCTGGGACTCACCCTACTACCAGCCAATGTACAACGGATAAAGGCTAAAGTCCAACAACAACCCTGGCATGGTGGAGAAACACCTCTACACTCTCACCCTGGCTTCCTACAGAGATTTATTTCCTATCACTATTGCCAAGCACAGCTTGATGTAGAACTTGTACACTCACACTCACGCCCTAGGCCCCAGCTATGTCCAAATCCTCATGCTTTTTCAAATATAGCATCACCTCTCAGGGCTCAATTTCTTTGAATTTTTTGTTCCTTCCTCCTAAAATAGCCTACCCAGTATCCTTCCTGGACTGGCAAATTCATACTGATCTCTAGGAAGCCTTTTTATCTGTAAAATCTTATGGTGTCCTCACCACGCTGTTTTAAGACCACGGGTACAGCTCTTTCTATCTCTAGGCTGGGAAGGCCACAAATGGTGATGTTCAGGATCTATTAAACAAGACATAATAATAATAGTTGACACTACTAAGGTACAGGCAGTGTGCTGAGCATTTTGTAAGAATCATCACATTCAATCTTCATAACAACCCAGAAACACAGATTCGATCATTATTCGGATTACCCATGAGGACTATCCAGGCACAGAGGGGAAAATTAACTTAGCCAAAGCTATGCAACCACTAAGAAATAAATTTGCATGACTCCAGAAGTTAAGTAATTAATGCAGAATGTGGTTGTAGAAGGCATAATCTCACTGCACACCACTTCATTATACATAATAGGAGCCCATGCTTTGGAGGTTTATTTACAGAATGCATATTACCTATATAAAAAGAGTGGTTACTCAGAAACTAATTATAAAATGGTAGCTTCTGTGAAATAGCCCTTTTTAAAAAAGATAACTGCTAGCCACAGAGAATATCAATTGTCAAGAAGAATAAGAGCATGGATAAGATAGTTGCTGACCCCAGGATCTCTTGAATCCAGTGAGAAAAATAAAATAACGCTCCATACACAGCCCTCTTCTGGAGGTCCTCCTTTCTGCCTGAATCAAAGAGAAATCCTTCAGATAGTGTCATAAATTAACTCTCTATATTCCGACCTGCTGGTTCTAGATCAGCACTGACTCTTAACATTAATTCCACCTCCCTCTTCCCAGCATGAATTGTACAAAAGTCTTTTGATTTACAGATACTGTACAAGGCTGCCTGCTTCTTCTCTCAGAAATAATATAAAAGAAGGAAAAGCAGGAAGAAAAAAGAATCTGCCCTCAAATGAAGAGGAGGAATCTTTCCTAAAAGGTGACAATCTGGGGACCTGGCTTAGTAGTAGAGCATTTGCATACGTAAGGCCTTGGATTTGATTCCCCATCACCAAAACATGAGAAAAATACTGACAGGATCTGAACTCCAGATTTCTGATTACTACTAATAGCTAATGGTAAACATCAGAGGCCCATAGTCAACTCTTTTTGTACCACCTCACCGAAGGATAAGATTGATTGTTAGGAATGTTGAGCTCTTTGAATACAAATTTTAGTAAAGGGGCTAAAGAATTTTTATACATCTAGATAGTCTTAGTTTTTCAAGCATGATGTATCAATAATTCAGGGAACTAGAATCACATTTTAAGTAGATTTAAGGACAAGGTGAAATATTCATAATTTGAAGAGCTGGATTTAAAAGGAAACTCAATATTCTGTTAAGTAAATAAAATATTATGTACATGTATTTATTTACTGAATGTTAACAGCAATTTTATGATAAAATAAAAGGTAATTTTTATTTACCATCTTGCCATGGATATGTTTTATAAACACTCCACATTGATAAAAATATATGTTTTAGAATCAAAATAGTAAACATTTAAAGCATACACAACTTGATTTTAAATATATTGTCAAGGAAAACAATTTTAAATTAAATTCAGAAACAAGAAAGATTAGTGTTGTCTTTTTCTGCATCAATGGCATGATGCTAAAGATGAATATAATTTTCATATAATTGGAAAACTCAGGAAGGAATAAAAAGGTCTAAGGTCTTAGAACATTAAAGGCCTTTACAAGGTTGAAGCACAAATGAGTGATAGGTAAGAATGTTTAGATGTGGCCAGTTCTTAGGAACTGACAGTACAATGGAGTCCAGCTAAGGCCTGGCTTTGGGTTCTATAACTGAGAAATCAGGAGCTGCATTAAGTGAAATCTCCTGTGTATTCCAGGTTTGAAATTCTATCATTTGGCCTGTCTGGGAGTGGTAGGCTCCACCAAATAAAAGCTTTTCAATAGCAGCTGGTCACCACCAACTACTTCATTTTAAGTAAAAATAAAGAATTTCAGCCAGCTGCAGATTCACCTGGGTTACAATTCCAGGGCATGAGAAGGGTTGCCTTAGGAGTATGCACTGTCAAATGGTTGGCCTTGTTTCCCTGGTTTAGCTTTCACTTGCACGCAGATTTGCAGTAGTGAGATAAAATCCTCATGAGTCCCAAGAAATGACCTACATTAGGAAGCAAAATTTAACATGCGCTACTCCCTCCAAAAACTGTCAGCAAGTGATTTAATGTTTGTTTGAATTATGAAGCTATTTCTCTTTAAAAGGTTGATAACAATTATTATTAAAGTGGAGCTTTAAATAAGAATCACAGGTGCCCTCCCTGGACAAAGAAATGAAACAGAGGAAAGCACATCATATAAAGAATTCAATACAAGAAATCAAAGTAGAGCAACAGTGCAATAAAATGACCACTGTGATGCATCCAGCAAGAAAGCACACGCAGGTGATTTTACTACCCTGATCCAGCCAGCCAGAGAGAGGCCACATAGTCCTGCTTAGCCTCTCACCTGACCCAGCAGCGTGTCTTTTCTATGTGAGGATGAAGCTGTCAGGTATCACAGTAGATCCATGGGACACCTATCATCGGTGTAGACCTGCAGGTGGAGCTTTGGGCTCCTGACCAGTGCTGACCCAGCTCCCTTGAGAGGTCTACACCCAATTGCATACCGAGAAGTGTGCTTCTTTTGGAGAAAGGCCCATGGTGGCCACCAGCAGCCTGCTCTGCAGCCCTCTTCTGGGACCTCATGTAACCAGGCCTACAGTTGCACTGGTACAGGGGAACAGTTCAATGTTCTTTCTCTCCTGACTTTTTATCTTTCTCTTAATGCAGTGGGGTGCACATGGTCTCATACAATGGGCAACACTTAACACTTAGCCATTGGTGTTCTAAGGGGTCACCATGCCCTGGGCTGTGCAGGAGAATGTGGCCACTGTGACAAGCCATTTCTCTCCTATGGGATAGGGTCTGATTAGTAAGTCATTGGTAGCACAAAACGGAAAAGCCTGCATAGTGTCTCACATGGAAGTGACACACTGGGCCACAAGTCCTGTGGCATGATATTGCATATTTAGTTCCTCCAGTTACAGTATGCTGGTGGAGGCCACATGAAAAGTTTTAAAGACACTTAGGAAATCAACCAAAGTATTGTATTACTTATAATATTTAATTAGCTGGAAAAACAGAGAATAAGGGCATAATAATCATAGTTCCCATTTCTTAGCACCTCTCTATGCCAGGTATCTTGTATGAATGAACCTTTCATAATGTACAACTCAGACAAGAAAACTGAGGCTTAAAGCAGTTAAGAGATGTCCCTACACTCAAATAGCAAGTAGGAGGCAGAGCCAAGACTTGCACCCAAATCTGTCTTCTCGTAAGTTACACAGAGCTTTGAGGCCAATCTTTCTTTTCACTCTAAAGTATGGGAGGAGTGGAAAGCACCATGTGTATTTGCTAATCAGCAGCTGGGAAATGGGAGGCACAAGTGAGCACAATCCAGGCTATCTCCTGCTCTCTCGCTTTCTTTCTCCCTCACTTCTGGCTTTTGCTCTTTTCTCTCCACAGAATTAGCAAATACAGTTACTATGCACTCCGTGCCATATACAGTACTGAGATAGCTTCCCACATTTTCTGTTGTACAGATTACCCCCACACAAATGATTTCATGGCCTAAAGATACTTTCGCAGAAAAATGCAAAGTGCATCAGGTACTACCATGATCTATAACGTATCTCCGAGCTGCAGACCCTCAAACAGACCCAGAAAGAGAATGGGTACAATAAATAAGAAAACACCATTAGGATGGGTATAAATATTTTTAAACAGAAGTCAGGAGATTTCCAGCAACACCAAGAGAGTAAGTCTACCCTTTCTTCACAAGAGAAACATGCCCTTCTGAGGACTTTCCTCTCTGCAAGTCCTGGCTATAAGCTTACATATCTGCAGTTTCAAATGGAACTGCAGGAAATTGTTGGTAAGATTCAGGGCAGATTCTGGGGTCAGCCTGGACCTACTAGAGCCACTTTATTTCCTTTATTCTTTCCATCTCAACCCTGTGCTGTGGGAAATGGGGAAGACAGCTGTGGAAGTGACCACTGTCCCTGCGCTCATGAGGCTTAGACTCTATGCGGGACAAGAAAACATTGACAACATAAGCAGGAAGCAAGAAAACATCAGCTTGTAGTTCCCATAAAGCAAACGGAGTGGTGGATGAGAGTAACCAGGGTTTGCTTTGACTGAGAAGACTGAAGAAAGCCTCTCTGAGAAGGGACATGAAGTTGACAACAGAGGGCTTCTGAAGTACTGAGCCTCATTTCTTCCACTGTCCTTCTTTCCTGGGAAATATTTAGCTGATCACCTGCAGAGAAAGCTAGCATCATGCCTGATTCTAACATAAATTCTTTTAATAGAATTATTATGGAAGAAGACATTTGCCACTCCACCGCAGAGGGTATAAGACCTCAGATGTGAGCTGGGTAGGCAAGTTAATGCATCCAAAAGAAGTTCCTTGTGGCTTGAGTCTGGCTAACTGAGCCATCAGGAAGGAACAGATCAATAGGGCCTTAGAGCCAGAGTGAGGAGGAGCTCGCAGCTCAGACTGGGTGTGAGGGGAAAGTGGAGAGACACACACAATCTAATTTATGTATCAAAAATATCACCTGCTTGTAGGGAAGAGAGGGAAAGGTGGAAGGAGAAAGCAGAAAAGACAGCTGAAAGGCCATTCCAACACAGAAAAGGAAGGAGGAGGGTTCATGATGTAACTAGGATAAACAAGGTATCTATATCTTTGGAGGACTCCATAAATTTTTAGTGCTAAATATTTTAATTAGAAGACGACAATTCAGATTGGCTGGTGGTAGGTGATATCACTGGGTGCACAAGGATGTGGCTGCCAGAGCCTCCAACACGGAGTGGGCAGCTGGGATGGCAGCATTTTCTTAGCATGTGCCATACACTTTGGATGGACAGTTAGAAGACCAAGCAACTGGGGACTGCAGCCCCAGAAGTGCATGTGAGGACTTTGTTGCAGTTTCTTCAGCTGTTAAAAGAAAATCAGAATTCACGCATCCCAGGCTTTGGGTAAGTCGAATGAAGAGATCCTGCCTCCCTCCAAAGACTAGTAGGCATTCCCTTTAGCGACAATGGCCTCACAGATGGCCCAAGTGGGTTGCAATGGTAGGAAGGAAACTACAAACCATACAAAGAACTTCTACGGAGAGACAGGATGTGGAGAAGCCAACATGTAGGGCTCGTTTTTTCTCCCCTTTTACTTTATTTCTTTTCTTTTGTAAAGTGAGTGAAAAATAGAAAAAGAAATCCAAAAACAAACGAACAAAATTTATAAACTACACCGAATTTTGCTAAACAAGATGATAGGAATTCAACAATGGTTGTTATATTCATGTTGTCTTCAAATTAGTTGTTTAGGCTACCATGTACAATTGGCCAAAAGATTAAACAGAAATTAAGCATTAATTGCTCCTTTCAATAGACCAGCAAAAATCAGCTGTACAATTACTCGAGCCACCCTGTGCATATACATATATATTTCTTTTTCTCTTCTTTCTTTCCTTTCTCTTTTCCTTCATCCCATCCATTCCTTTCCTTTGAGAAGTTTCTTTCTGCTTCACAGTATCTATTGTACCTTTCAAATTTTACTTATTCTTTCAGGTCCTTACACTAGGGAGACAATACCATGTTTGCACATGTAATTCTGATTTACTTCACCTATGAGTATGGTCTCTAGTTGCATCCATTAATGTGTAAAAGCCTCACTTTAATCTTTCTTATAGCTAACACTCCATTATATAAAAATACCACATATTTTTATCCACTCCTCAGTTGATGGACATTTGAGTTGTTTCTAAGATTTAGGCAGGAGAAGTTGCACTACTCTAAACATAGGTGCACATATGTCACTGCAGTATGATGATTTCCATTCTTCTGGAAAGATACCCAGGAGGGGACTAGCTGGATTGAATGGGACTTCTATTCTTAGTTTTTTGAGGCATCTCCACGCTGATTTCCATAGTGGTTGTACAAGTCAGCACTCCCACCAACTGTGGAGAAGGGCTCCTTTTCCCCCACAACCCATCCAGCATTTGTTTTTGATTGATTCTTGATGATAGACACTTACTTGTCAGGGGTTCTTTTCCATGATGTCTTTATTTTCTTCAGATTTTTAATTGATTACCAGTACCGGAGGCCAGTGCTATGCCAAATCATAATTATAATACAGCCTCCTAATACTTACACTGTTATTATTGTCAAAGGAGTGATATTACCAAAAATGAAAAAGCTTTGCTTCACTGCCCAAGATTTAAACAGTTCTACTTTCCTTAGACACAGTTGAAAATAATAAATCACTGGATGCAAATCTATATATTTTTCAAGTAATAAAGCACAAAAATTTAAAATAATCAATGTTTTTCTATAACAATTCCATAGACTTTTCAGACACAGTAAGCATATTGAATGTTTTTCAGTAAGCGCTGTGATTTAGTTCTTTCTTCCAATAATCAAAGGATATTTTCCATTCCCGACTCTATCCCCAGAGCTGGCTACAGTTTCCTTTGAAGGCAAGCATTTGAGAGACAACTAATAGAATCCCGCTAGGTAGATGGCATCAGCTTCCAAGCCCCCTCTGGAAGTCAACTTGTCTTCGTCAAATCCGAATGCACGTCCATTGCAAGTGCTTACAGCTGAAACTAGAATGGTCCTCATATCCCTTATTTCAAGAGATGCCACAGCAGTGTAATCAGCAGCACAGCCTCAAACTCAGAGCTACCGTTTGTCTGATCCTGGGCAACTTGTTTACCTTCTGAGTTTCCAACTCCTCATCAGTAAAGATGCAGACATTCCTGGGACCTGCCGTATGCATGCTCAGAAGGGTGATGGGAACTGATGTGACACAGAAACCACTGGCTGGCCACAGTGACCAACAGCACACACTACCCAGGTGTTAGTGTCCTCTCCCTTCAGAGAGAGGCATGTACTGCACTGTGCATCTACACCAGAGCTCACCGAGGATGAATCTGTCACCACGCCTGCCTCATGAGGTGGGGTATATGGTTTCTCTCATTCCCAAACTGTAAGCTCCTAGAGGACAGAAAATGTCCTAATCATCTCTATACTTCCAGTTTCTGATACCTTCCTTACCTGAAGTTTTTGATAGAATGACTGAATTGTAAGTATTGATAGCTGGCTATATTCGAATGCATGTGATCAGAATTTAAAATTTTAAAAAAGATGTTCAAATACACAGAAATGGAAAGAAAATGTCCTGGTCAGAATATGACAAAGGCATATTGGTAGTAGCAACATCAGTAACAATTTCTAAATGCTGCATTTTCTGATATGTTAAACACAAATTATATTTTGATTAATTATATTTTCAGACCCAACAATCAAATCCAAATAACTAAATTCATGAGTCTGTTTCTTGGTCATTTATAAAGTTGGATGTTTGCAGTTGTTTTATGTTTTGTTTGCCTTTTTGGAAAAGGGGTGCGCTGTTTTCCTCATGAAAAATGAATCAATGTGGACAATTGCAATAAAAGGAGATTTATGGCCCTGTTCTCCATACAATTTAAATTAATTTCTGTCTGAAACCCAAACAAAAAGCTAAACGCTTTAAACGCATATTGTTTAAGTCCTATATCATAATTTACACACCAAAAAGGAGAAGTTTAAATGTGCATTGATTTTCAGCTGATAAGAATCTGTGTTGCATGGAAGTTGAAAGATTTCTTTTTTTTTTCCTTTTGGCCTCCTACAAACAGTTGGTTTGCAACAATTTTTAATTAAAAACAGTTCCCCCTAGTAAGAAAATGGGGGGAAAAGCACTTAGGGAAAATAAAATCAGCAGAAGAGCTCTGCAATTTGTTGTCTGAGACCATGAAGAGAGCCTAAAACATAAAGAGTTTGAATGTTCTCGTTTTTTAAACTGCACTTTTGGTTTCATCTAACATTTTCAAAATAGCTTTCCTCAGCACCACCAGCGCCCCTCCCCCACCCGCCCCAACCCCCTCCGGGAAAGTTAGAAAGTTCTTTTTCTTAACGCTGAAAATCACACATACACCTTAGAGTACCAGCAACATTTTTTTTTTCTTTCTAAATTTCCAGGAGGGCAAAATAAACTCCCCCACCATCACAAAGCGCCTTTCCTTTCTCTCTTACCTATCCAAAATACTTAATCTCATTTTAACTAGATTCCATCGGAACATCAATGATACTAAGCTATGCCATGAATAAACATGATGTTACAACGTGAAACCCTGTGACCGAGTATATAAAATTGTAGCTGAAAGAAAGGCCTAGACTCCCCCACTCCACCCACCCCCTCTCTAGGGAGTTTTAGAGTTGAGCTGCTGGGGAGGCTGAGCAAAAGCGGATTTAAATTTCAAGGTCTTGGAACATTTTTAACATTCATATTAAATTCCATAAAGCTAAACACCGTAATTCTAATAAAATCTTCGGGTGAACTGCTTCCGATGTAATCAGAGTTCTCTCTTTGGGGATGGGCTGTGCAAGATTGCTAAAAGGAAAACACCCTCAAAATATAAGGGAACACACTCTCCTGATCTTTATGATGTTTTGCTAAAATGAGCCTGATGCCAATATATAGACTTAGAATCAGCATTTGAACATACATTATTTTTTGGTTATGTGAGGAAACAAGATACTGAAAATTTGTCTACTATAATTGTAATTTTATAACTCTACTTGTGAACTTTCTTAATTTCGACAGTAGATCAACATTAGTCAAATCCCTTCATTTAAAATGCTGTTCACTACGAAGCTTCTCAAATTCTCACTTATATTTTCATCTCACAGAGCAGACTTCAGGGAGTAAAAAAAATACAGATTGTTTTTGTTTTTATTGAAGCTCGGCACGGAACAAATTCTGAAGTCTTTAGAACATAGTTTTATTTCCTATCAGACTGTACTCTGCGTGCTATGTTAAACTATATAACTATGCAGTCATATTTGTCCAAGATGCATCTGGCACAGCAAGACCATTCAAATAGATGAATTTTGGAAGACATCGGGTCAATTATGGTAGCGTACACAACAGAAAATGGAATCCTTTTCCTCCTGCCTTTAGAATCAGTGAAAAGCGACGCAAAGCTCAAAGTTTCTCTGAGACACCCACACACTTCTTTATCAAAATTCACTAAGATTATGATGTTACAAAGAAATTTTATTTCCCAGAACAGCCAGCAGCATTTAAAATATATTTCTGCTTTTTGTGGATTGCTCTGTAATATGTTATCTTTCCTTCAAAAGGAGGTAAGGTCCTAAAATCTTTTAGAGTCTTGCCTTGCTTTGCAAAAATGATTTGGGCTCTAAATAACCTCATGATAAAAATCAACATGGAGGTTGTGGGATGAGTACCTCAAGGGGACTGGGGAGCAGATGCTCCAATTCTCTCTCTCTCTCTCTCTCTCTCTCTCTCTCTCTCTCTCTCTCTCTCTCCTCTCCTCTCTGTTAGCCAGTCAACAAATTTCATTGAGAATCTACCTTGACCAGGAAGTACTTTTGCTAAGCTCTAGCTATAACAAGACTGACAGAACCCAGGCCTCTGAGTTTCCCCCACTCTTATCCTATTATGTCAGTATCATTTGTGATTTTGAGCCAATACCATGAAGAGGGTAGAAATAGTCTACCCTCTTCACTCTTTCTCATAATTCTTTCTCATACAAATCTGCATTTTCAAATTAAAGGAGCATGGTAAGAAATTTGAAGATAAGGTCATCAAAAGCCACAGTTAGTGGCTGTTAGTTAGTTACTAACTTCCTAGTTAGTAAGTGACAAGAAGGAATTAGAAACAGGATTAACTTCCAGTCCATCCTCTTTAAACTAACACTGTCCACCGTCTATGTCCACCGTCTGAAAACTTTCAATTTAATTGGGAGAAATGAACATGATAGAACTCTCTGGTGGCCATTGGAGGACAATGATGTTTTCCATTAAAAGAGAAAGCTTCTGGGAAATTTCTACAAACTTGGTCACAACTTCATCACAAATTGCTTTTGTTATCATTTCTGTTTTAGCTAAATGCATGTTCCAGGACCAATGAGTTGAGAAAACTGTGTGTGTGTGTTTCTCTGTTGTTATTATTAGGAGTTGATAAAAGGATGCAATGTGTGTGAATGGGGGAAGGAGGGAGGGAAAGACAGAGACAGAGACAGAGAGAGGAGAAAAACATCCAAAGGGTGGTTAAAGTATAAAATTGATTACTTAACAATGTATATGATTTTATTTGGAAGGACAAACTGGTAACATTTGCAGGGTATCTTTGTATTTCCCTGTAACCCACTCCTTTCCAGGGCCCAGGACAGCTGTATCCTAAAGAACTATCTTTGGTAATACTACAGTGTAACTTTTTTTATGAAGTTTTTTTCCTAAGTATACATCATACTCAAAATTTAATACTCAATGTTAAAACTTGAATATCTGAGGAGCAATCACATGATTCACTCATTTTTTTACATGAAATGAAAACAGATTTTTAACATTAGATTCATAACACCAGTGTATTGCTTAGCCATCAAAGTGAGAAGTGTCACAGCAATTATCTAGTTTTTAAAAGAACTAATAAGAAGGTACATGTATTGAAGTACATGTACAGTATATACTAAAATACATTACATAATGTTTTATTATCATAGAAAGATGAAAAGTTCCAAGATTTCTCATCAGGGCTTTCTTCTCTTGCTTTTGGAACTACAGAGCAGTTTTTTCCCCACTCACAATCTCACAATGTCACATCCCATAGTCTAAAATTTAGAAGTTCTCCAGTTTAGCTCTTACCAAAGATAATATGACAGTTTTTAATAATGCATTATTGACATGGACCTTTTCAAATATCTTGTCTCCAAACACAAAACCAACTTGTGGGGAAGTGATTTCACCCTGCAGGTTTGTATCAGAGCCAGGGCAGGGACAACTGCAGAGGAGACCTCAGCTTGGAGGTGCCAGGTGCTGAGGTCCGCCTGGCACATGGGCACCCCAGCAGGGCAGCTGCCTGCCTTCCATGGGCAGGACTGGAGCAAGCCCCACTGCAAGGCCTCCAAAACTTTTTAAAATGCAAGTTAGATACAGGTTCTTTTTAAGTCCTGTTGCTGAGCAAGAACCAAACCATAGCGGCCTCTAGTCCCTGTCTGAAAACTAATACTTTTTAAAACTTCTCTTTCAAATCTGTATTTCAGTTAAAGCATCCTTGAACTTTAAGATATTTCCTATCCTCCTGCCTCTGGAGGCAGGCTATGGAAACCAGTCACTTAAGCAGGAACTTAAGACTCCAGCAGGGTTGCAAAGATGTGGATGAAAGATGCACACTGTTGTGGACACACATACACTCACACTGTAGCACACAACAACACACAAATATCACTTACTATCAGCAGCTCACTTCCCTAAGGGAGGAAGAGTCTGTACCTCCCTATAAGTTGCGGGCCCCTAGAGAAGGAAAACTGCATAGCAGTTGTGTTTAACATCTCGAGTGTATTAACATAGGAAGAAACTAGCAGTGATAAGGACCGCTCGTCGGCTTTCAGAAACACACAAGTCCTTGTCCAGTAGTGAGCCAATCAGAAGACAGGTCACATCTTGTTAGCCATATTAAACACATTAAATGTCATGAATTCTCTATGGCTGCACTGACAATTCAAGCAAGTGTGTTTTAGGTTATAATACAAACTTAATCAAATCCTCTTTCAGAGTTAAAAGTCAGTCTTCTACCTAAAATTCCACCAAAGGGTTTCCCCACAAGGTCTTTGGCAGAAATCTCCTGGGTATCTGTGCTCTGCAGAGAAGACTCTGTCCCCACGGAAGCTGATTTCCTAAAGTGACTTTGGGGCACCTACAACAAACTCTTGTTCAGGAAGAAGCAACACAAAGCTCCAACTTACAGGCAAATGGACAGCCCAGAGCAGCAGCCCCACCAGCCAGCCCGCCAGCACACGGAGAAAACTCCACTGACATTAAATATTTAAATTGCAAGAGGCAGTCTGGAGTTTTGCATTTAGAAAGTTCTAAAAGTCTCGGTCTCTGTGTTCCCAGAGTTGCTGTCTGAGAGCTCTCTCTCTCTCTCTCTCTCTCTCTCTCTCTCTCTCTCTCTCTCTCTCTCTCTCTCTCTCCCTTCCCATTCCTGATCTCCAGGCACAAGATCACAAATACACAAAACTCAAGGAGGCTAGAATGCTGAGCCAGCTCCTGTCCCAAGAGGTAGAGGTAGAGTCCTTCAAAGGTGCAGCCAACAGGGAGAGGAGAAAGTATAGAATCCTCCTGCCCCAAGCAACTGGTTTCAGAATTTAACAAGGAAATACATAAACATGTGTCCCTCTGGGGCTGCTTCTGACAAGTATACAGGGCTACTCCTCCCCACCCCCTTTACCTCAATTTTGATGACTTTGAAAAGCAAATGCAGGTCAAAGCAGTCTCCTCTCTATCTACCCAAATGCAAACAACCGCAAAATCCTTTGCAATTGTATCTCAGGAAACAGGACCACTCAGAGCTTGCAAACAGCAGAGTTCCTGGGAGAGCTGCATTTGTGAAGCCTGGGAAAGGGAAGCAAGTGCCGGGCTGTCTATTGAAAGATTCCGGCAGAAACTGTTCCCTGCTCTAAGAGTTGCTGTCCCTGCAAACCGGGCGTTCAAACTCGTGGATTCACCCTGGCGCTCGTTCCCTCATACGTGGTAGTAGCTAGTGGGACACTTCCCACAGAATTCAGTTAGAAGCCCCAGGAAAAGCCCATGCTCAGTTTTAAAAATATACACAAACACACGGCCGAGGTTAAAGTACTTACCTCTGTGCGAGACTGCAGTCTCTTGTTCATCTCATAGATTCGGTACTCTGGCTGCACCATGTAGGGTGTATGTCTCCTATAAAATGGGCCGAAAGGAGAAGAATAGAAGGGGTCATGTGGTGTGCTGGACATCTTGCCTGCTTGTCGAAAATCAAGCTAAATAGAGTAGCAGTAACGTCCATGCAGAGCACATGGGCTGTGTTCTTCACAGTACAAAGTAGAAGCACGCACGCACGCTCACACACATACACACACACTCTCTCTCACACACGCGGAGGCAGCAGGCAAGCAGGCTGAGCACACAGGCTGGGAAGTGCGGTGGGAGCCTCTAAAGCCAGAGGAGG